>PISX010027318.1:0-23152 GCA_004024625.1 Mellivora capensis | reverse complement strand
GGGCTTTACTTTTAAAGAGTATTCAGTCTGAGTAGCACTGGGAAAATCATGAATGTTGACCCCAATGGGGCCAAGAGGGTAAGAAATGCAATGCAACTTTGCTAGAAATCATCCCCACATCTTCAGACCCTGCCTGGGGAAAGCTTGGGGGCTATCGGCTGAACTTCATGATGGGGCCCAGCCTCTTATTTCACCCCCTCCATGTCCCTGCCCCACCTGGGACAAGGTGGGGAAGGCATGCCAGCTATATTCACCTCTTGGTACAGCAGAGGGCAGTGGTGCCCTCACTGGGGTCCACTCCCAAGCCAGTCTGGAGGGGTGAGGCAGGTCCTTCTGGGAGTGTGCTCAGGAGCACAGGCCTGTCCCTCTGATACTTGGGATTGGCCCTGCTGATCCTCCTTTCCCCCAACCACAGGAATACCGCCACAGGGTAAAAGACACACTCACACAGGCACAGCGACACACACATATACAGACATACATTACCACATGCATATACACGCAAGCACACAGTTACGGTGGGGATTTTCCAAATGAATTCCTATAAACTCCTGGAGGTTAAGCCATTTAACATCTATATTGAGACTCTTTCCCTCAAAATAAAATTACTGTTTAAGGTTAGGAAGCCTGGAATTGGTTTTTTGTTTTGTTGGTTTTATTGTTTTGTTTTTAAATTATTATTTATAAAGATTTTTATTTATTTATTTGACAGACAGAGATCACAAGTAGGCAGAGAGTCAGGCAGAGAGAGAGGGGGAAGCAGGCTCCCTGCTGAGCAGAGAGCCCCATGTGGGGCTCGATCCCAGGACTCTGGGATCATGACCTGAGCTGAAGGCAGAGGCTTAACCCACTGAGCCACCCAGGCACCTCTTGTTGTTGTTTTTAACAAAGGAAAGAGGCCCATTCCACCAGGCAGCCAGGAGTCCGGGTAGTCAAGTGACCCGGCCGCTGTTATGCAAGTGTCAAAAAACCCTGTTCTAGCCCCAGTCCTGCCACTGTCTGACATAACAGAGGCCTGTCACTACTCTCCCTGTGTCCCAGTTGCCCCTAACGGGAAATGAGGACATTGGTCTCATTCCACGCACACTTCAACTTCCATGGCTCTGTGCTGCCCCTGCTTCCTTCACCTTCCTAAGGGCAGACAAGTAGATGCCCCTTCTCCAATCCCTGCGAAACAGAGGTGCTCACGTACAGGAAGCCAGGTGGGCTGGGGAGCTCCCTTCCTCCCTTCCAAAGGTACTTAAAATGAGTTTGACACCTATGGGGGGCAGGGCATGGTTTTAAGGTATATGGGTTTATCTGACTAAATTAGAAATCAGGAAAGAGGTCAAAAAGAAATCAGATGATGATTTTAAAGGAAACTGAATTCGTGCTGTCTCTACCTCTGGTAGGCGGGATCCCATAGGAGCTGGGTTAATCGAGGGATTTGGAGTGGGGTATTAAACCTGCAGTTTTTGCTCTAGGAAATAGGCTTTAGAAGGATGGGCTGAGGGAAGCAGGGCCAGATTTCAACAAAATTATGAGGTCGGTGACATTTCTGTTCTATGCTTCTCCCTCCCATCGAGGGCACCTTCATGACCCATTTTTGGGACAGCCATCCAATGGCTTTGTGACAGACACAACTCCCTCCTGACTGCTCCCAGGCACTCTCTTCCCGTCCCCACAAAACTGCCCTGGTTAAGTCTAGTTCTCTAGATGTCACCTGGTTTCAATGTAGGGGAATGCCTTTGGGTCCCTAAAAGCCATTTCAACAAATAGGTATCCCTACCTATGAGGGACCAGGACTGTGCTAGAGGGCAAAATAGGACATGGACCTGTCCATAAGGGGCAGCTCCAAGCCTGGCACCTAAGAATGCCCCTCCCTGCCCGTGTTCCCGAACAATTCACAGCCACCACTTCAGGTAGACTTGCGATCCAAGTTGGCTTTGAGCCTGCCCTTCCCGAGCGCTGCAGTCATCCAGAGGGAGCGAGCGTACTGCCAGTGCCCATTCTCCGTCATCCCCTTCGCATAGTGAGTTGAACATCTGAACCCAAGAGCTCACTCTGTCTTCTCCATTTCCGATCATAGACAGGGTCCAAATGTCCTGCTTACTGATAATGCACTTGGAAATCTGTTTTCTTCCTTCTCTAACGGAACTGTGTCTATTTCCTCAAACCAAAGTATTTCCAGGAGAATTAGCCAGTTTGTTGACTTATTAAAAATAACAGCATGATATGGGAAGAGATGGCTTGGACTTTACAGGAGACAATCAGAAAATTAATGCTTCAAAAATTTTAGATTTCAGAGCACAGTATCCTCTTGTGATGCAGCAATGATATGTGCGCTCCCCCCCCCCACCTCATTTTACAGTGGAAGCAAATGAAGTCCCCCTTCTGGGAACTTCACAGATGCCTGGACACTCTCCATCATTTAATGAAGGTTCCAGAATGGAGCTCCCCTAAGACAGCTCAGGTCTTTGAGTGTTACTGTTGTTCGGTTCTCCATATATAGGGTGTGGCTGCGAGGATGGAGCAGACATGCCCAGTGGCTTGCCCCTTGTATGTTAAGCAGGAGGCACCCAGAAAGCCAGGCTTTTCATCAGAACTTTGTAGAGTAGATGTGCCCAGACATCAGGAGAGTGGTTTTCTAGTCCCAGCCCTGCTGCTGCCTTGGCAGGAACACTCAGGGTTCCTGAGCCAGGTATGCTCAGGGTACCTGAGCCAGGTACACTCCATTCTCCAGGTCTCAAAAGCCTCATGTGTAATATTATGACTTTGGCTTGGAAACAGGCTGCTCTTGCACCAACCCTGGTCATAGCCAAGTTCTCACTGAAATGAGGAAAGATGAGGACCATAGAATGAGTTCCTCTTTAAAACCAAATGTATTCTGTCTAAAGGACTGTCTGTGACTTTGACCTTGGGTCTTTTCTACATGTAAAGTTAAAACTTCATTTAAAACAAAATGAAATGACAGTGCAAATGAATGATAGTTGAGTTTTGTTTGGCTTTTTTTTTCTTTTAATTATCTTAATTTGGCAAACAAGACAAAACAAACCTACAACTCTGTCAGTCCTCAAAATATTGTCTGAATTATACTGGTCCACCAAATCGAGAGAACTGGAAACCACTGGTTTGGATGATCTCTAAGTCCCCTTGTGGTCTGGATGACATCTGTGTCTGATGGCCACACCTGGTGGCCAAGCTCAGCACTACTCTGACTAAGAAAAGAAGTTGTCTATTTTTTTTTGAAGGTTCTCAACTATTGCTGCACCTAGATTCACAAGGCAGCCTTTCAAAAAATAATGAATCCTCAGGGCCTCCTACCCCCCACAAATCAGTTGAATCAGAGACTCTGGGAGTGAGCCCCAGGCACGGGACTTTGTGAAAAAGCTCCCCAGGCAGTGCTGTTAATGTGCATCCAAGAATGAGGACCACGGACTGAGGCATTCACACATCTGACCATGTAATTGAATTCTTGGGAGAAATATTCATAAAATTTAGATCCCTAAGCTATTCCAGATTTACTAAATCAGAAACTTTAGGGTCCAAGGAATCTGTTTTCAAAAACTTCCCAAGTAAATCCACAGCAGTTGGGTCCCAGACTGATAATTAGGTATCACAGGTACCTGTTACATGTTAAAAGTTGTAGGGTCTCAGGAAGGCTCACTGCCTCTCTGCACATCTTTCTTGTGTAAGGATCTCAATGGAAATGTCAACATTTTGGGTCCATTCATTGCCCCACAGCATCCTCCTTTGGAAGGTCTCTGTCCAGGAGGCCAATGACTTCATCCATCCCTTTCATCTCAAACATCTCTGAATTCATGGAATTAGAGGACAGATGGGCAGGCAGGTGATTCAGAGAAAGACAAGAAAGTGCCAGAAACATAGGTTTCTCTGCCCACTCCTCCTTTGCCCTGCCTGGCCCTGTGTATGCTACATATCTGAGCTGCTCTTCACAGTGGTGGCTGTGATCCTGACCATCCATACATGCTCCTGCACAGACCCCCGCCCCCCCCCTTCACCCAAGTCCATGAGCAAAATGCAGCAAGGTCACCAACCATCATGGATCAAGGTAACTTGCAAATGACAGCATTTGTGTTAGACCAGTTGCTCTGCATACCCAGAAATGAAATGTTCAGCAAAGCTCTGGTTGTCTATAATTCATATTTTTATCAATTTAAGCCTCCCTTTGAGACACTGAGAACTTTGTTTGCTATGTTCCCAAGAAAAGCCCAAAGGACTTAGAAACCTTCACAAAATTATATAAGGCATCCAAAGGCTTTTGCATGAATGAAATGGTTGAGATAAGATCTACTATGAAACAGATTGGTGATAAATGAAAGCAAAGAAATGCATCCAGAGCTCAAAGACTGTGCTTCTGCCTCCAACTCCCTATGAAATCCTCATGAAAGTTTTCACAGTTAGACTAACATCCAAGAGAGAGCTGTTACACTCCAAAGGCTTCCAACCAAAAACTTCAGCCCCACAGATCTGCCCTGCCTTAGCCCAGCCTCCTAGCCCAGGTTTAGGACACAGTTGTTTAGGAAAGGGAGTAACAGATTGGAAGACACTGAGCTGATCCCTGAGGAGATCAGCAGAGAATTATTCGTTCAATAAAACTGGTAAGAGCCAACATTTATTGAGCCCCTACTCTGTAAAAGACACCATTCTGAGATACAAACAGCTACATCAGTTGCACAAGAGCACACAGGTATTACCTGTCAGAGCCAGGATTCAAACCCAGAAAACCCAGCTCCAGAAACATGTGCCAGGCATTGAGCTAGACAGTTGGGTATGAAATGATGGACAGATGGACACCAAAGATTCTCAGGACGGGGAAGGGTTAAGTCTGAGGCCAGGGAGGCAGTGGGAAGGGTTAGGGGTGGTAGATCTCTCACTGATCTACCTTTGGGCTTGAAAAAAGTCCCTTCCTCTCTCTAGCCTCAGTCTACCTGTAAAACGAGAGGATGGTCTAAAAATTCTCTAAGATCTTCCCAGGTCAAAAAAGGTGAAAAACATAAAGTAGTAAGCAGGGCAGCAGATCACAGTGGATAGGAGTTTTTATATGTTCAAGGAAGGGGTGGTTTACAGAGGCAAAAGCAAAGCCCAAAGAAAGATGGAAAAAGCCATTTTATCCTTCTCTGTAATGTGAGGGGACCCACACCTAGTGCTCTTCTTTAAAATCTGGGAGGGAGGGGCGCCTGGGTGGCTCAGTGGGTTAAAGCCTCTGCCTTCGGCTCAGGTCATGATCCTAGGGTCCTGGGATCGAGCCCTGCATCAGGTTCTCCACTCAGCGGGAAGCCTGCTTCTCTTCCTCTCTCTCTCTGCCTGCCTCTCTGCCTACTTGTGATCTCTGTCTGTTAAATAAATAAATAATAAAATCTGGGAGGGAGTTTGTGTAGCACCCATGCAAGAGGCAAAGGGGAAAACAAAACAAAACAAAAAGGCCGAGGAGCTTTCCCTCTGCTCCCTGATGAGTTTCGTCTAAATGATGTATCAGCTGTCACTATAAAAGGAATTAGAGACACAGGGAGTCTGAGACAGGGACTTTGCTGGTCATTTCAGTGTACATGTTCCCAACAGCCAACAGCATCAAATATTCATCCCTATCTGAGAGTAACCCTGCCAAGGCATCAGAAAAGTGCATTCGCTAAATACCTAAACATCTGGACATCAGCCTTTCCAGAGGAATCAGAGCCAGAGAGAGCAGAGCCAGAGCTCCAAGTGACAGTGTAGCTAGCTTAAGCAGATGAAGGGACAAAGGTGGCCAGAACACATTAGCCCAGCCAGGCCTGCCATGGAGTGAGGAGGGCTGGTACGCGGAGAGCCTTGGCGACGAGCCCCTTGTTTACAGCCATCTCCTCAGCTAACAAACAAAATGTGTTGGTCTCCCCATCTCGCTCCGAGGTCAAAAATGAACCTTCTCTTCCATCTTTATTCCAATAAAAAGATCTAATTCTAGGCCACTCTTTGGGCTTGGCAAAGCACAACCAACACCCCTCAAGATGTGCTGTACTCCTGTGGATTAATTTGGATTGGTTCCCATGACAGCAATCAGCCCGGGACCTGGTGATCTGGGCTGAGCGTCCTCTACAGCATCCCGCGGCCCCAAAGCCAAGAACATCCCTCCTCGCTCTCTTCTCTGTTTCCCTCTCATAAAGCTCTAATGCAATCCCTTAAAATGAATATACTGAAGAGAGTTTGAAAGTCCCTCAAAAAGGTAAAGATAGTATTGCCATGTGTCCCAGCAGCAATCCAACCCCTAGGTGATCTACCCAGAAGAACTGAGAACACGTGGCCACATGAACACTTGCATGTGAGGGCCCCTCGCACTCACATTCAAATAGCCAAAAGGTGGAAATAACCCAAATAACCACTGATGGATGAATGCGTAAACAAAATGTGCTAAGTCCACACAATGGAATATTATTTGGCTAGAAAAAAGGAATGAAGTACTTAGACACTACAGTGTGGATGAGCCTTGAAAACATTATGCTAAATGAAAGAAGCTAGTTACCAAAGAGCACACAGTGTGTTATTCCATTTATATGAAATGTCCAAAACAGGGAAATCTCTAGAGGGAAAAGTGGTTAGTGTTTGCCTAGGGTTGAGGTGAGAAGATAAGGGACTGACTGCTAATGAGTAGTTTCCTTTAAACGAGATGAAATGTTCTAAAATTAGTTTGTGGTAGTGACTGCTCAACTCTGTGACTATACTAAAAAGCAAAATCAAAAGCCATACACTTTAAATGGGTGAATTGTATGGTACATGAATCACAACTCAATAAAACTGTCTTAAAAACAAATATACTTAATATACATAATATATACATAATACAATATGAATATGTATTATGTATAATACATTATACATATATATACATATGTATATATGTATATGTAATATATACATGTGTATAATACAATTAATATACATAATACAAATACTTAAACCTTAAAATGCATTATAATAAAGCTTACAGGGCATTTAAAGGGATTACATTTTTGCACAGCCTTAGAATAAATGGAAGTGAAAGTTTCTATTACTTCCTTCCTTTTCTCATTGCAGAGTTATGTCCTCACAAAAATGGGAAATAATTGCCTTTCACCCCAAATTTCAGTCTCAAACAGATTTAAATCAGATATTTTTATGGCTATATAACCACCTAAAAAGGATATGGGTTTAGTAAAAAACAGAATAATAGAAATTGGCTATATTAAAGGATTTTATATGATATGATAAAATGGAAATTTAAGTTGGCTTGATATTCTGCCCCAAAGAGCAGTAGAAAACAGAAGACAATCTTCTATTCTGTATTGGTAGTTATTTGTGTGCCAGGAAGCAGAGTGAGTGTCCTAGAACTTCGGGATTCTTCTATTTGTACTTTCCTGAGGCAGGGACAAAGTGTTAATTTGCCTTTCAGACCACTGAGATGACAGCACAGGAGACAACAGAAGGTTCTCACGTCCTGCCTTCATTATGGCTCTTGATTGCTTGGCAGGATTGCTTTTAGACCAAAATTGCTATTTGGTGCCATTGATACTATAAAACTGTGGCTGCATGACCTTGGGCAAGATGTTTGACTTTGGTGGAGCTCAACTTCTCTGCAGAAAAATAGTTCCTGCCATGCCACCTCAGAAATTTGTTCTCAGAATCAGGTGAGATCACTGGTGGGAAATGCTCTGAAAATTATAAAATACTTTTCACATGAGAAGGCTTGTTTTAACCAATCTCCATCTTGAAATAATGGCAGCATTGACTGTAGGGCATGACATTTCAGACCTGGGATTTTATGGAGGCCATCAACCACTGCAACATGGGGAAGACCCATCAATACTCAGAAAATCATAGCCTCTTGGAATCAAAGTATCTTGAAATCAAGAGGAACTTAGAGTATCTAGTTAGTAGAAGATCTCACTGATATTTAAGTCTTTGCCATCACTATACTGACAAATAATTCACAGTCACATCCATTGACTTCATGTTCTGATCAACCTACTATTTTTCTACCTATAGAGAGATCTACATATTTGAGAGATTCAACTAAATTCAACTCAACAAATCTTTTGTGCCCAAATTTGGGTGAGAAATTGTGGATGGATGACTTGCCCTCTTGGAACCTTCAATATGATTGGAAAAGTAATACTTGAGTTAATCAAAAGAAAATGCAAGGCAGTACTGAAGCCAAACACCAGAAGGTAAGTAGTCTTTGCATTAGTTTTTTATGGCTGTTGTGACAAACTCCCATAAGCTTGGTGGTTTAAAACAACATAAATTTATTCTCTTATAGTTTAATATGCCAGAAGTCCTAAATATGTTTCACTAGGCTAGAGTCAAGGTGTGAGCGGGGCTGGTTTCTTCTGTAGACTTCAAGAGAGAAAATCTGTTCCTTGCCTCTTCCAGTCTCTGGTGGCTGCCAGCATTCCTTGGCTTGTGGTCACATTACCCCATCTCTGCTTCCCGGATCATAGAGCTATCTCTTCTGTAGTCAAGTCTCCCTCCATCTCTCTCTTATAAGGACATTTGTAATTACATTTAGGGTCCACCTCAATAATCCAGGATAATCTTACCATCTCAAGATACTTAATCACATTTGCAAAGTGTCTTTTATCATATAGGTAACATTCACAGGTTTGGGGAATTAAGACATGGATTTTGGGGGATGCCATTATTTGGCCTACCACAGTCTTCAACAGCATCAATGGTCTAGAAGGGGACTGATTGATCAACTTTACCCAGAAGGGATATCTCAAGGAGAAGAGACTTAGGATAAGTTTAAACAATGAATAGAGAATTTGATCAAGAAGAGAGAAATGGAACATTAAAGGGATCAATAGTGAGAATGAAAATAATCAGTTAAGCTTGTACTAAGATCATTTATGAGCTCATATCTGTGCTAGGTTCTTCCACCTGTAGGGAGATCAAATTCCTCAACATTTGTGTCTGTCTCAGGAAGCCTATAATGCATTAGAAGAAACATGTATCCATAAAATGGTGAATATACTGCTCAGTGTTTTCTGCTGAGAAAGCGAAGTTCACCATGAGCTATGACCATGGCAATCTTACTGGGAGAAACAGGCCTGGAGTGAGTTACCCATCCACTATTTCAGTCAAGTGGAAGTAGGGGAGGGGTGAGTATAAAGATGAGGAAAAGGATAGCAGGCTTGGATGGAACTCAATGGAAACCTTACCTAGAGCCATTATAATAAAGCCATAGGACTGAAGCCAGGTTTCAGCAAGTTGAGAGAGAATGGATGAATAAGAGTTGGGAGGCACAGTAAGAGAGAAAGGAAGAAAAATGAAAAGGGATGGCCACCAGGGAGAGTGACTGGTCAGCAAAGGAGTGAGGAATTGTTTTGTTTTAGGAAAAGAGAAACCTGATCATATGTGAAAGAGGAAAAAAAATCAGAAGAAAGGGCAAAACTAGTAGAACTTCTGGAGAACAAGGTGAGGCTCATGAACCACAACTTGTAAAAATGTCTTTGGTTTAGAAAACTATCCTTAGGATTAGGAAGGTGGCAGAAAACACAACTCCAGGATCAGCGCCGAGACCACCCCTGCAATCCCCATCAGTCCCCTCGGTGAGGGTGAGGAGGCTGCATCCTGCTGGCTCACTTGGACATTTCCCTAAAGTTGGCAAGGCTTGTTTAGAAACACTTTCCAACTGGTGATGGATAAGAGAGGTAAGAGTTGTCCCTCTAACCACCTGGGCTCCATTTCTGTTATAAGAAGGTGTCAAGCTCATTAACATGTGGAGAAGCCTGTTAGTCTTGGCTTCTGAGTTTTTATAGATAGTAAAATGCTATTTTTTAATAGTTCTGGCTCATTCATTAGCAATGTCCACCCTGTTGAATTCTTTGTAGGATATAATGAGGGTACAGTCTCAGAGGTAGGGAAAATAGTAAGTGAGGCCGGGGGCAAACAGGTAAGTAGGTGCTCTACCATTTCTGCTTAAAGGATATAACTCAGACCTAGAACCCCTGAACTTCCAGCTCTCAGGCTGTGTGAATATCTCAACTCAACTAGCATTGATGAGGATTTACTGTGTCTACCACTCTGCTCGGTGTTAAAGACACAATAATGGTTAGCATTTAGTTCCTGGGCCCTTTTGGAAAGACATACCTTTTGGATGAAGCTGAAATGAAAACAACTGCATCCATCCGAATTGCATTCATCATCATGCAACAGAACCCTGCAAAATGTGGAGAGGCATTCAGGGCTAGCTGGGAACACTGCCACCCTGAACAAAATCAGGATTTGTAGCATTAAGGAAGATGGGAGGAATACAGATTTGGGTGGGCAACTAGCTAATCTACCACAACCACCTACTCTTCTCTAATACAGTATTTGGGAGCAATACAAAAAATAGGAATCAATGACATGGATTAATTACTGTATGAAGGTGGAAAAGAGACACCTATTATGGTTGACAGGGAAATATTTTTACAGTGAAAGTGACAATGAGCTAGGCTTATGGAATGACCAAGATTTCATCAGGTGGAGAAAAGAATGATTCAGAGACGTGTAGCCAGAATGGGCCACGATGTGGGGAAGTGCTTGACAGATTTGGTGAACAGCAATATAGGGTGAGAAGAGGGGGCAGGTGAAGGCGGAGACAGTTGAGGATGGAGCAGACAATGCCATGCTGAGAGGTTTTTAACTTTATGCTGCCTACAGTAAGGAATTCTAGAAGATTTTCTAAGTAAGATGATAAGATAGTAAGTTATCAGTTAGCTGTTGCTGCATAACCAACCACCCCAAAATCTCAGTAGCTGAAAGCAAAAATAATTTGTATATACTCGAATCTGCAGGGCTCTGCTGTAGGCTACATTTGCTGATCTGATCTTGGCTGGGTTCATTCATGTATATGCAGTCTGGCTGGGACTCTTCTAGGCCAGGCTTAGTTGAGGGATCTTAGAGATGTTCTGCTCCTTATGCCTCTGATCGTTTTCCTGGACCCAGTGGGCTAGCCAAGGAATGACCCTCTCATGGTAATTGTAGGAGCACAAGTAAGCAAGAGGAAGTGCCCCAAGCTTCTTTAATCCTAGGCTGAAAACTAGCACATCATTACTTTCACTCCATTCTTTTTGCTCTAACAAACCACGTAGTTGAACCCAGAGTTAAGGTGTGGAAAATATTCTCCTCCTCTTTTTTTGTGTGGGAGGAACTACAAAGTCTGAGGCTAAGGGTGTAGAAGCAGGGAGGAGAAAGAAGTTGGGGACATTAATGCAATCTCCCACACTAAGAGGCATCTTAAAAAGATAACTGTCAACAATGTAAAGAGTGAATGGAAAGAAGAAATTGTGGATTATGGTTATGGTTGTAATTCATTCGCAAGAGGACAACAGCACTAAAGCAGCAGCAGTTGCAATGGAGAGAACAGACGGAGGATGTCTTAACCACTTCTCCGCTAGACAAGCTTTGACTCTGAGAAATAACTAGATGAAAACCCATCAATGGCCATTGCTTGGTGATATCGATTGAGCCGTGCTGAGCTATCAATTCCTAACATTTCTTCCTTGGGTTAGAAGACATGGCTATTTATTTTCTGTCTTCAATCCTAAGCAGGGTGATCCTTTGCTAGAAAGGAAAAGTCTAAAAGATAAATGAGGCCTGCAGGTGGCCCCACAGCAAGAACGAAGACAGTGTTACTGCTGAGGTCACAGTGTTCAACTCCGTTCTTTTATTTCTTCCTTGATAGCCATGACACACAGAGAGCATAGCCCCTGCAGCACCTACAGTCCCCGCCATACTCTGGGATACTGACCATATTCTGAGCTATTGTTCTTTCACTGTCGGGTGGGTGAATCTGGTCTCATTCAGCATCTTAGATTTCTCTCTTACACAGGTTCTAGCTTCTCTGGTTGGATACACATTATAAGTCCAATGAAGCTTTCTTGCCTCAATTATCTTCTGTTCCAGTTACCTTGCCTGGATCATGAAGTCAAATGTTATTTACCAATTTCTCCCATCTATGGTGCACTTTTTGGGAATTAGATTCTGTAGCCAGAGTGCAGTGCCTTGGGGAAAACAACAGACTTGATGTCATTCTCAAAGGAACTCCACGTCAGTCAGGCTGCCTCAGTGCTTCCGAGCCCAGGTGTTTAATTAACTAACTACTCTAGAGGAATGGGGAGAGACCTAAAATTAATAGGTCCACTCCCTATAACAGTGGTTATACCTTTCTAAATGTACTGTGATAAATTTTGACATCACAGAAAGAACAGAAATTTGGGAGACTGGTTCAGATCCTCACCATGCCGATTACTAGCAATGATACTGAAGGCACTTATTGAACCATATCATGAGTATCACTGTCTTGTGTGTAAAATGGAGATACTGACAAGATTTGCACTACCCAGGGGCAGTGAGGATGAAATAAGATGAAAATATTTGGTAAATAGGAAGGTATGCCGGTCAAATCGGACCCCACAGGGAGTAAGGAATTCTAGAAGATTTTCAAAGTAAGATCTTTCAGATTACGTCACTGGCCCTTCAGTGGCTGCTTGGAAAGTCAGAGGCCATACCCTATCCAGAGCCCACATGAGGAAGTGGCAGGAGTAACCTAACACTCTAGATGCATAACTGGCTGGCCACGCTGCATAGTAACGGTCAAGGAAGAGGGGGCGGATGGTGTACTGGGCAAGACACTGGTGGATGCCAGGGAATGAAACCACATGGACCCAAGCTGACTCAGTAGCTGTAGTGGCAGAACTGCGAGTGGCTTCTCAGATAAAGGAAGAACATGGTGTTGCTGAAGAGAACAAGCAGCTGAGGGTCTAGATCAGGGCACCAAGGGAATCAGAAGAGGTATACAAAAGCTATTCTATATAGCCTCCCTTACTCAGTATCTTTTGGTGTATACCAAGTACCAGGCACCCGCTAGACTCTGAGTACACAGAAACAAATAAACAAACAACCAAAAGCAAAAACCCACATGTTAGGGCCACTTTCCCAAAGGCATTCACAGTCCTGTAAAATGCAACAGATACATGACCACATGATTGCAATATAAAATATATATGTACTATGTAGATATATATACAAGGTACAGTGGGGGCATAATAAATAGAACTTACCAAAAAAACCACTATTGGTCAAATAGAAGGCAAGAGCACCAAGAGGGCTGAGGAATATAGATAGGGCTGTTCAACAAAGTAAAACATTTCCTTCTCCTGAAGCATTCAAGCTGGGCAGCCACTGAGCTAATATTCCACACACAGGACGAGAGCATCCAGCGGGTGAACTAGATAACTCTTCATGCTGCTCCAGCTCTGGAGCTCCGTACTCTTATGATGGACTCAGACTTGATATCCATAACCAGACAGTTCAGTGGTTGGAAACTTTCCCTAAATGTCTGTGTTTGAGGGCTCCATACAAGCTGGCAGGTTTGTTCCAGTTTTATTCAGACCACACCCTGAACCCTGTCCTACCACAAAGGGGGAAAAGTTTTAAAAAAAGTGTGACTGACTGTCTTACTGCTTCTACTTTAGGAAACACAGTTCACATTGGCAACAGCGAACTGGAAACTTAGAAGATAAGAGATCCACCAAAGCAGCACCAAAACTATAAATATCTCTCAATCAACCTTACAAACAATGGATATTATTTTTATGTGCTCAAAAAATCAAAAGAATTAAAGGGCATCAAATAAGATAGAAAAAAGGTGAAAGAGATATGCCTTGTTACAAGGTGAGATAACTTAATGTAAAAATATCAATTCTCACTTAAGTTAATCTATAAATTCAATAAGATTCCAATATGGAATATTTTCCCTTCCCAAACCACACCTTACCACCATATTCCTAAAGGCCTATTTATAGCAGTTCCTTCTGCCCGGCACATCATGTCTGGTTATCAAGAAAAAATTGCAAGGCATACTAAAAGGCAAAAAAGCAAAATTTGGAGAGAGAATGCATGCATGAGAGCCCGAAGTGGCAGAGATGTTGGAAGTATCAGAATAAGAATTTAAAACAACTGTGACTGATGGGCTAAGGATCTTCATGGATAAAGAAGACAGCATGCAAGAACACATGGGCAACCTAAGCAGAGAGATGGAAATCCTGTGAAAGGAACAAAAAGAAATTCTGGAAATGAAAAATGCTGTAACAGAAATGAAGAATGTCTTTGACAGGCTTAATAGTAGACTGGACATGTCTAAGGAAAAAGAGATCTCTGGGCTTGAGGCTGTCTCTGTAGAAACCTCCAAAACTGAAAAGCAAAGAGAACAAAGGCTGGAAAAAAAGAACCCAGAATAGAATATCAGGAGCTATGGGCAACTACAAAAGGTAGTTGAAGGGTAACGTAAGTTGTAAGGCAATAGGAATACAAGGAGAAGAAAGAAAGGAACAGAAGAAATACCTAACGCAGCAATAACTGAGAATTTTCCCAAATTAATCTCGGGCACCAAACCTCAGATCCAGGAAGCTCAGAGAACAGCAGGCAGATTAATGAAACAAACACAAAAAATTCTGTATCAAAGCTTATCATTTTCAAACTTCAGAAAATCAATGATAAAGAAAAAAATCCTGAAAGAAGCCAGGGAGGAAAAACACCTTACCTATAGAGAAACAAACATAAGAATTATATCCAACTTCTCAGAAACCATGGAAGCAAGAAGAGAGTGGAGTGAAAATATTTAAAGTATTGAAATGAAATTCCACCAGTCTAGAATTCTCTACTCTGTAAAACCATCCTTCAAATGTGAAGGAGAAATAAAAATTTTCTCAAATAAAAATTGAGGGAATATGTTGTCAGCCAAGCTGCCTTGCAAGAAATATTAAACAAAGTTCTTTAAAGAGAAGAAAAAGAATATAGGTCATAAATTTGTATCTACATGAAGGAAGACTACTGAAGAAGGAATAAGTCAAGATAAAATGAAAACTTTTATTTTTCTTATTCTTCATTCATCTAATAGATAACAGTTTGTTCAAAATAATGATTGCAACAATGTATTTGATTATATGTGCTTATGTATACATCTTATATATACAGATACATATATATATATATGCTTATATATAAGTGAAATGAATGACAGCATTGATACAAGGAATAGGAGGGAGGAATCAGGCTTATTTTATTATTATAAGATAGTTACATTACCTGTGAAGTAGTAAAATGCAATCTGAACATGAATTTGGATTTGTTGTAAATGTATATCGCAAACTCAAGGACAACCGTGAAAATAAGTAAAAATGAATAAATAAATAATTGATGTGCTGAGACAGAAGAGAAAATGGAATCATGTAAAATGCTCAACTGGGGCACCTGGGTGGCTCAGTCAGTTGAACGTCTGACTCTTGATCTCAGCTCAAGTCTTGATCTCACAATTTTGGGGCTCCATACTGGGCATGGAGTCTACTTAAAAATCAAAACAGAACAACTACAGAAGGCAGATAAACAATGGGATGTAATAATAGGAACAAAGAACAAGAATAATAAATAAAAAAGAGTAACAAAATATGGTAGCTATTAATCTGACCACATCAATAATCACTTTGAATGTCAATGGTCTAAATGCACCAATTAAAAGACAGATGCTGTCAGAATGTATATAAAAAAAAAGATTTAGCTAATAAAGGAAATACATGTTAGACTTCATGCAGCTGGCACTAAGAATAAAAGGACTCTGACTTGCAGGCCACAGCCCTGGTCAGGGAAAAGATACTGACCATCACCAAGCCCTTCTTTGCCTTTGTCTTCCCTGGCTCCTGAAAGTGCCTCTCCAGCTGACCCCAGCTTTGGGCCCTGGATGGCTGCATTCCTTCATTTAACACACAGCGTCTGAGCACTTGCTGTGTGCCAGCCCCTGCACTGGGCTCTGGGCCTAAGCTGGTTCCTAAAGCACGGATCCCACTGTAGCAATAGCACTTTGGTGGCCTTCAACGACCACTCAGTGGGAACGTCCACCAATGCTACCTCACCGGCTTCCCAGTGGGAACTCCATAGTTCCAGAAAGCCTCCAGAACTACACTTCCCCTTGCCTCCCACCAACTCCCTAAACTGGGCAACTCATGAGCCTGGATTTCTTTTTTCTTTTTTTTTTTTAAGATTTTATTTATTTATTTGTCAGAGAGAGAGAGAGCGAGCACAGGCAGACAGAGTGGCAGGCAGAGGCAGAGGGAGAAGT
This sequence comes from Mellivora capensis, assembly GCA_004024625.1. Lineage (NCBI taxonomy): Eukaryota > Metazoa > Chordata > Mammalia > Carnivora > Mustelidae > Mellivora > Mellivora capensis. Next base: position 7,041 of record PISX010027318.1, on the reverse strand, counting down.
AGGCTCCCCGCCGAGCAAGGAGCCCGACGTGGGACTCGATCCCAGGACGCTGGGATCATGACCTAAGCCGAAGGCAGCGCTCAACCGACCGAGCCACCCAGAGCCTGGATTTCTGATGAACTTCTCACTCCACTGTCTTAGTTGGTTGTCTTAGTCTGTCCAGGTCAGCTACATGCCACAGGCTGGGTAGCCTATAAACAACAGAAGCCTCTTTCGCACAGTTCTGGAGGCTGGAAGTGTGAGATCAAGGAGGCAGCTCAGGTGAGGGCCCTCTCAGAGGTTGTAGACTTCTCACTGTAGCCTTGCATAACAAAAGGAAGGGGGAAGAGGCTCACTGTCTGGGGCCTCTTTTAAAAGGGCATTAATCCCATTCAGGAGGGCTCTGCCCTCATGACTTAATCACCTCCCAAAGGCCCTGCTTTCTAATATTGTCAGTTTGGGTAGTGAGTTTCCAATATACAAATTTTGAGGAGGTGCAAACAGTCAGACCATAGCAATGAAAGCACCTTTCCCCAAACTCCTCTAGGATGACAGTTCTTAATCTGGAGTGTAGAAACCCGGAGCATAAACAAAGGCTGTACCTTTATTCTCACTACTCTTGAGCTTAGGGGTTGGCCCACTATGGCCCACAGGCCACATCTAGCTTACCACCTGCTTTCTCACAGCCTGTGAGCTAAGAATTTTTTTTTTCTTTTTTACATTTTCAAATGGTTGGAAAACACAATCAAGAGAGCCATCGTATTTCATGACTTGTAAAAATGATATGAAATTCAACTTTCACTGTCTATAAATAAAGTTTTATTGGAACACAGCCACACACATTCATTTACATATTGTCTGTGGTTACTTCCATGCTACAGCCACAAAGCTGAATAGCCGCAGCACAGAACATATGGCCTGCAAAGTCTAAAATATTTACTATCTGGCCCTTTACAGAAAAAAAGTTTGCTGACTTCTGCTCTAGCTAAAAGTTAGCATTCCCTTTGATTATGAATAGAAGGTGACAAACCAGAGTGGTATACACAGTATGGACCTGTGACTGTCACCAACAGAGATCACAGATATTTTCATAATATATTATAGTTGTTACATGCCTTGAAATACGATTTATTCTCATTATCATTTTAAAATTAAGACATTAGATGCACCATTTTATTTTATTTTAAACACATTACAAAGGAAGCACACACATCATCACGTGGCTTATTTTTAGGGTTTTAAAAAATATTTTGATAATTATATTTCAATATAATTGTGATCCTATGTATTCTGGTTTAGGCATTTAAAAACAGGATTCTAGGAAGGGATTCACAGGCCTCACCAAACTACCAAAAGGCTGATGGGCACTAGAAGGGTAAAAAGCCCAAGTCTATGAGAATCCATTTGCCAGAGTCCTGATTCCTCAATCAGGTTTGGTCAGTTCTCTGGTACAAATGTCTAGAACCACCTTCCTGCATTCCTCAGCTACCCAATGGAAATGAAAAGCTCACCTACAAATGCAAATTTGTGTTACTCTGTTGACCCCAAGTTATCACTTCACTTTTCTTCCACCTCCCCTCCTCCCCTGGGGCTCCCGGAATTGCTTGGGCAACAGCTGCCTTTGCTATGCCCTTAGGACCCTACACCTTGAACTTCCCAGCTGCCCTTAGCCAGCCAGCTTCAGGAGGATTTGGACATTGGGCCCAGGGACACTGTATTAGGGACATCACAAGCTCACTTCCAGGATGGAGGTTGAGAGGGATGGCAATGCCAAGGCTCAGGGACTAATAAACCAAGAGGACCCTTTTGCCCTTCCCCTAATTGCCTTCCCACAAGAACTTTGCCTTTAGTTAGTCATATACATTTTCCCTGCATACCCAAGGAAGAAGAGGGGCTTGGTTTGCTTTACTCAGGAAGTGCCACATGAGACTTCATATGAGGAGCCTCTTTGACTGCCTCAACGGCCCCACCATCTATAATGCAGATTGGACCTCAAATTCCCACTTGCAACCACAGAAGTCAAAATACTACCCTCAAATGGTTACATGACTTTGGACTAAGCCATATACACATGGATATCTCTAGAATAAATATGGAGGACACTAACTGTATACTATACTCAAATTGGCAATGTAATTAAGATTCTAAATATTTATTTTCTTCTGATAAGGTACCTGAACTCTCCTAGTGAGAGAACATGATCATATAATTATGTGTGTATGGCCCAGATGGATTTTCAGAGCCAGCGTAGATGTATCAAGGCTGCTGGGCAGGGCTAGGGACCTGAAGCAGGTCTGTGAAGCAGAGACTGACAACCTGAGGAAAGCAGGTCATTACTGAGGGTGAACTCCCTGACCCCTTCATTTCTCAGGGCTTCTCCTCACAGAGGTTATTAAGTTCTCTTCTTCTATGAAAAGCGGCAGCTCCCAGGATGGTCTTAGCGATGGGAAGATGAGCTCAGTAACTACTAAGGATTCTGACATTCAGGCATCACCCACCATGTACTGACCAGGAATCTTCTGTCCTCCCCTTGGGGAAACTGTACATGAGAAAGCTGGCCACAGTTCCCTTGGACCTACTCAGTCTAGGGAGAATACAGACATGGGGCTTCCATCAGAGATGGGTGACCAGCCATCCTGGTTTCCTGAGAAAGCCAGGGGAAAACTGGGATGAGTTGGTCACCTTACAAGAGACCTCTGACTCTACCTTCTAGATCTTGCCAGTTGGCCCAATGGGTGACTTGAAGCAAGTTTTAACTTCTTCATCTTCAACATGGGCTATCTTATCTTAGATATGCTTTTGAACCCCTTGAGTACTCTGGGACCCAAATATTTACAAAGAACAAGGTGGTTGATATCATTGCTTTGATACGCACCATCATTATCACCTCTTGTATTTCTCTACTGCACTTTCTCCCCAAGCATATTCCCAGCTATGGTCTCATTTTATTCTAACAACTCTGTGAAAGAGAAAAGAGAAGTTGGAGGAGATATCGGAATTACTCTGATCTCCATTCTATAGATGCGCAAAAAGAATCCCAGGAAGAAGATGCCTTCCCAAGGTCACTGAGCGAGTGGGCAGGTGGTCCTGGCCTCTGGGTCGCTGCCCAACACCTGTTACTCAGAATCCTCATGCTTGAGTAACCCTGAATGCTGATAATAATCAGCCCCATGGCTCCAGCCTCTCTTGGGAGAGCAGATCCAGCGTTTCACAGGTAACACAGACTCACAATCACAAAATGAGGTATTGCTTTGACAGGACATTGATGAGACTTTAAAGATGAAGTAATTGGGCTGATAAGATAATGAGCCCTAAAGTGGATAATAATATTGAGCTCTAAAAGGGATAATAGTATTGATCTGCCTTCTCAGGCCTGTTGGGAGGATTAGCTCATTGGCAATTGTAGAGAATTCTGCAATGAAGGAACATAAATGATAGCATGTTTGAGAGTCCCCTTGTTCCCTTTGGGATGACTCTCCCTGGAGTGATCTAAGTGGTCATCTGGATTCCATAGTAATCAAGGCCTGCCTGATGGAAACCCTTGGCCCTATATTCTATATTCCTTACCTCAACCATAAGATGAAGATTTGCCCCTCTATAAAAATCAAAGCGCAGTGAGAAAGCTTTTGACTTTCAGGCTCCTGATAGAAAGCAGAGGCATGGAAGAAATGCAGGATCCTTTTATCGCAACAACATTGTCTGTGGTCAGAGAAGCCATGGGTGCAAAACTGACCCTTACGGGGGCAACAAGACATCGCTAGAGGGGCTCTGCCAAGTGGGGGCTTGAGAGAGGCCATGTAGGAAGCACTGAGTTTGTGGTTCTGATCTGGAGTTCCTATTTACAGCCATTAGGGAAACATGAACTTTCTCTCACCCACTTTCATAGCCAGCCCATGTGGAAAAGCTGCGTTGTTTTCACCATGTCATTATTATAGTAATAGTCGTTTCAGAGTAGGTGTTTAATAAATGCTGATTGATGGATGTTTTGGTATTTGTATGTGTATCATGTGCTTACTCATAAGCAAGCTTTTCTAATTTTGGCAACATTTTGTACTGACTCATATACTCTCTGTCCCAAGCCCCTTGTGAAAAATACATGAATGAATGAAGCAATTTGCCTAGAATCAAAGTGGCAGGACCAAGATGGACCAGAGCTTCCAAATCTAGAACTTCCAAGCCTCAAGCTCCCTTGTCTCTGCCATCCTGTCCCCCATAACCACGCAGCAACCCAATCACATGCATTCAAGGGGAATGCAATGGAAAACCACATTCCTGTGTTTCTCTTCCACTTTCACACTACTACCACACTTGTAGCACTCCTAACACCGGAAGAGAAGGGGTGCCCTACACCAAGCAATTTTTGGTGTAGGGGGAGCTAAATGTTCCAAGTTTCGAATCATGGTTTGGTCTTTCTAGTGACTAGCCTCCACCCAGGGGCCCACTAAGAATCCCTTATTACAACAAAAGACAATCTTATCACCCAGGAAATCCCAAGGGATTTAAGAGCTTATTGTTAGACGCTTCTATCACTCGGGAAATTACAAAGGTCTCTGGAACTCTGCATAAGGAGCCAGGGTCAAAGACTCAATGTTAGAACAAAAAATTCTCCTAGTATCCCTATTTGGAAGGGTTTTAGAAGCTTTGTGTCAGGAACTAGGAGCAGAGACCAAGAAATATATCTGTATATACTTCTTTTTCTTTATCTGTTTTTAAGATTTTATTTATTTATTTGACAGACAGAGATCACAAGTAGGCAGAGAGGCAGGCAGAGACAGGGGGGAAGCAGGCTACCCGCTGAGCAGAGAGCCCAATATGGGGCTCGATCCTGAGATCATGACCTGAGCTGAAGGCAGAGGCCTTAGTCCACTGAGCCACCCAGGTGCTCCTGTATATATTTCTTATTATTGCACAGGGACTTATCCTCCATGTTACTTTCTATTTCCTCTGTGCTAAGTACGCATGGAACCATCCAAGGGAGGCCATCATACAAGAAGCAACTGTAACTTACCCCAGCCTCCCCAGCACCCTAAGAGTCCTTTGGTGGACACCTGCATGCCTCTGTTTGCCCAGAAAAGTAGTGAGGTTCACCTTTTTATTCTAGTTGCTTGCATTCTCCTTTCATCCCCCCAATTTCTGCCTTCTCAAAGGCATTTTAGAGAAAAGATTTTGAAAATTGCTTGGAAATTGAGGCATGATTGCCCAGTTATTGATTCAAATTCTGGCAAGTCCGACTCTGAGCTGTCTCTGTCATTCCTGCCTCTGACTCTAATGGCTAAAGAGGGATTCCAAGGAATTCGACTGTAATCAAATGACCCAAGAATCCCCACGCCCTCCGCATGCAGGAGAATTTAATATTTCCATTCTAGCTAAGGTCTCGTTGCCAGGATGTTAATTGGGATTTCAGTTTGCTTGACTCCATTCTAAGATTTTGCTTAAACTAGTATTTTTTGGTTCTTTGCTTCTGTATCTTACAGCAGACAACAAACAACCTCTGAATATTCACAGAATGGCAAGAGCTGGGTTTAGGCAGCAATTTGGTAGATAAACATAATAACAGAGGCCTCAGAAGCATTCCTATTGGGGATGTGATAGAGAATGTGCCATAGCAAAGAAATCCTGTACTTTGTGTCATCCTCTGCATAGAAAGAGTCTGGGTCTATTGCATCTTACAAGAAGAAAAGATACTCAAGAGACAGCAAGATAATAGTAATGAGTCTGCTGTGTGTTAAAGGGTTTGAAACATGATCATACAGACCTGAATCTAGTTCTTTCCCAGGCTTCCTTTAGCAAATTTCCTTCACTTGGTTTCTATGGAAACTGGAAACTGCACATGAACTAGAGGCACTCAATAGTCTTCCCTGGCAGGCGTGTCCATTTCAGATCTTTCTGCTTTAAGTGATGTCATATTGCAACCACTAAGAATAAAATAATAATAATAATCTATATGCTGTATTCTCAGAATCATTGCTGAGAAGATCACGTTGATAGCTACCATAGCTATTTTCCAGGTCATAGACTTAAAAATTATGGACCTTACCTCAATCCTCCTGATAGCCCTGTGTGTTTGCTATCTGTAAATATCAGGGTCCATCTAGGAAAACGGAAACCACTCTAGGTCTTTCAAATGGAAGGAGGTGAATGCAGGGAATTAGTTATGCATGTAACAGAATCACTGAGAGGCCAAATGGGGGGCTGTGAGAGGCTGCCCACAGAGTAGCAAAAAGGGGAAACTGCCAACAGCCCTGGGGCTAGAGAGACAACAGGACAGGCTAGTGCTCCCAGTGCTCAGAAGTTGAGGCCAAATGGCAAGAACTGGAACTATCATGAGGACCGCATGTAGGAGCTGAGACCGTGGATGGAGGAACTATCTGGCGGGCACTGGAGCCACGGAAGAGACACAACTGCTACCAGCTCTTCCCAGAAAGTTGAGAGAGAATGGGGGAGTAATACATCGACCTCTCTCTTCCCCCTGGTTTCATTACCAAACACTCTTCTCTCAAGGCCACCTACTGAAAGAAACTTGCATGGAAGGCAGAGGGCAAAGGATCCTTGGAAACAAGGTCCCCTGTGAGACAGAGGAGAGCAAAGGAAATACAGGATGGATCTGAGAACAAACTAGTAGATGACTGGAGGAGTGGCACTATACCCATTTCATGGATGAGAAAACTGAGTCACAGAAACAGAAGGTCTTAAGACAACACGAACAACTTCAATGACTGATTATCTGGTTAAGAGTCCATGCTCTTAACCACCTTATGATGCCTCCTGTAGAGAGAAAAGTTGCTTCTTTACACACATGGCATTTCTTTTTTTTTTTTTTTTTTCCTGTACGGTCCTTGTTTTAATAAAGGGAAGGGAAAGAAAAGGACAGAACTGGAGGGGGGAACATTAACATCTCAAAGCTTTATCCAGTAGTCACAAAGGTAACCGTGAAGTCAAATGAAACCAGAGTCCATCTCAGGTTGCCAAGCATCCTTGCTTTCTTCCCAGAGCACTGCTGGTTGTGCTTTTGCGTAAGGTGAAGTTACCAGATATGTCAACCCCCATTATCCCTGCACACTT
>PISX010027317.1:0-23194 GCA_004024625.1 Mellivora capensis | reverse complement strand
GCCATCTGTACCCCAATGTTCATAGCAGCAATGGCCACAAATGCCAAACTGTGGAAAGAGCCTAGATACCCTTCACTCACACCCTTCAACAGACGAATGAATAAAGAAGATATGGTCCATATATACAATGGAATATTATGCCTTTATCAGAAAGGATGAATACCAAACATTTTTTTTGACATTAAAGGTAGGATTTTATGAAATAAAAGAGGATTTTATTAACAACTTTATATCAAAAAGTAGAGAATTTAAGTGAAATGGACAAACTAGAAAAAAGGACAGCTTACAGATGTGAGAAGAAATAGAATGGCTGAATACATCTATATAATTTACAAAAATGGAATATTCAATTAAAACCTTTCCTAAAAGAAAACTTTGGGCCCAGATACTTCACCAGCAAATTCTGTTGAATTTTTTTTTTATAAATTTTTTTATTTTTTATAAACATATAAGGTATTTTTATCCCCAGGGGTACATGTCTGTGAATTGCCAGGTTTACACACTTCACAGCACTAACCATAGCACATACCCTCCCCAATGTCCATTAACCCACCCCCCTTTCCCAACCCTCCTCCCCCCAGCAACCCTCAGTTTGTTTTGTGAGATTAAGAGTCACTTATGAATACCAAACTTTTGTATCAACATGGATAAGATTGGAGGAGATTATGCTGAGTGAAATAAGCCAAGCAGAGAGAGCCAATTATGATAAGATTTCACTTATTTGTGAAGCATAAGGAATAACATGGAGGACATTAAGAGAAGGAAAGGAAAAGTGAATTGGGGGAAATCAGAGGGGAAGATGAAGCATGAGAGACTGTGACCTCTGAGAAACAAACAGGGTTTTGGGGGGTAGGGGGTAGGGGGCTAGGTGAACCTGGTGGTGGGTATGAAGAAAGGCATGCATTGCATGGAGCACTGGGTGTAATGCATAAACAATGAATCTTGGAACACTGAAAAAAGAAAATCAGGTTTTTAAAAAAGAAAAATCTCAAATTCTCAACCTAATCTTATACATAAAAGATAAAGAAGATGTAGTATGTTTATACAATGCAAGATTATTCAGCCATAATAAAGAAAGAAATCTTTCCATTTGCCACAACATGGATGGAACTAGAGGGTTTTATGCTAAGCAATAAAAGTCAGGTAGAGAAAGACAAATACCATATGATTTCACTCATATGTGGCATTTTAGAAATGAAACAGGTGAACATAGGGGAAAAACAGAAAAGCAAACCATAAAAGAGACTCTGAGCAGGAAGTCTACCAAACATTTACTTATTTATTAAAAAAATATATATATACATATATATGTATATATATATTTTAAATTTTAGTTAGTGAACATACAATGAAATATTGGTTTCAGGAGTAGTACACAATGATTCATTACTTAGATACAACACCCAGTGCTTATCGCAACAAATGTCCTCTTTAATACCCATCACTCATCTAGCCCATCCCTTACCTACATTCTTCCATCAACCCTCAGTTTGTTCTCTATCATTTAGACTCTTTTACGGTTTGTTTCCCTCTCTCTTTTTATTCTCCCCCCATTCCCATATGTTCATCTGTTTTGTTTCTTCAAGTCCACATATGAATGAAATTATATAGTATTTGTCTTTTTCTGACTTGTTTCCTTAGTGCAATACAGTTTAGCTTCATCCATGTATTTGCAAATGAAAGATGTCATTCTTTTTGATTGTTTAGTAATTTTCCATTGTATGTATACACCACATCTTCTTTATCCATTCATCAGTCAATGGACATTTGGCTATTGTTGATACTGTTGCTATAAACATCGGGATGCATATGTCACTTTGAAGCTGTAATTTTTAAAAATTTAAATTCAGTTGGGTGCCTGGGTGGCTCAGTGGGTTAAGCCTCTGCCTTCAGCTCGGGTCATGATCTCAGGGTCCTGGGATCGAGTCCTGCATCCAGTTCTCTGCTTAGCAGGGAGCCTGCTTCCCTCTTTCTCTGCCTGCCTCTCTGCCTACTTGTGATCTTTCTCTTTGTGTCAAATAAATAAATAAAATCTTTTTTTTTAAGATTTTATTTATTTGACAGACAGTGATTACAAGTAGGCAAGAGAGGCAGGCAGGGAGAGAGAGGAGGAAACAGGCTCTCCGTGGAGCAGAGAGCCTGATGTGGGGCTCGATCCCAGGACCCTGGGATCATGACCTGAACTGAAACCAGAGGCTTTAACCCACTGAGCCACCCAGGCACCCCAATAAATAAAATCTTAAAAAAATTTAAAACAATTAAAAAATTTTTAAATCAGTTGATTAACATATAGTCTATTATTAGTTTCAGAGGTAGAGTTCAGTGATTATCAGTTGTATATAACACCCAGTACTCATTGCATCCCATGCCCTCCTTAATGCCCATCACCCTGTTACCTCATCCCTCCACCCCCCTCCCTTCCAGCAACCCTCAGTTTGTTTCCTATGGTCAGGAGTCTCTTATGGTTTGTTTCCCTCCACTCTGTATTTTTGTATCCTCTGGATAAATACCTTAGAATTGCAACTACTTGGTCATAGAGTAGTTCTACTTTTTTTTTTAACATTGTGAGGAACCTCCATACTGTTCTCCAGAGTGGTCACACCAGTTTGCATTCCCACCCACAATGTAAGAGGGTTTTCCCTTTCTCTGCATCTTTGTTAACAACTACTCTTTGTGTTGTTAATTTTAGTCATTCTGATAGGTGTGAAGTCATATCTCATCATTGTTTTGATTTGTGTTTCCCTGATGATGAATGATATTGAGCATCTTTTCATGTGTCTCTTGGCCATCTGGATGTCTTCTTTCTAAAATTGTCTCTTTGTGTCTTTTGCCCATTTCTTAAGTCACCCAGGCACTCTGAGTTTGATAAATTCTTTATAGATTCTGGATATGAACTTTTACCTGAAAATATCTTAGAAATATCTTCTATCCAAAGGCTGCCTTGTATTTTTTTGTTTCCTTCACTGTGCAGAAGCTTTTTATCTTGATGAAGTCCCAATAGTTCATTTTTGCTTTTGTTTCCTTTCCTCCGTTGATGTGCCTAGTAAGAAGTTGCTATGGCTGCGGTTGGAGACCTCTGTTTTCCTCTAGGATTTGGGGGTTTCCTGTCTCACATTTAGATCTTTCAGTAATTTTGAATTTATTTTTGCATATTGTGTAAAAAAGAGGTTCAGTTTCAATTTTTTGCACGTTGCCATCCGGTTTTACTAACACCATTTGTTGGAGAGAGTGTCTTTTTTCCATTGGACACTCTTTCCTGCTTTGTCAAGGACTAGATGACCATATAGTTGTAGGTCCATATCTGAGTTTCCTATTCTGTTCCATTGAACTATGTGTCTGTTTTTGTGCCAGTACCGTACTGTCTTGAGGACGACAGCTTTGTAATATAGCTTGAATTCCTGAATCATGATACCTTCAGCTTTACTTTTCTTTTTCAAAATTGTTTGGCTATTCAGGCTCCATACACAAATTAGAGAATTGTTTGTTTTAGCTCTGTGAAAAATGCTGTCGCTATTTTGATAGGGACTGCGTTAAATGTATAGATTGCCTTGGGTAGTACAGACACTTTAATAATGTTCCTTCTTACAAACCATGAGCAAGGAATGCTTTTCCATGTCTTTATGTCCTCTTCAATTTCTTTCATAAGTGTTCTATAGTTTTCAGAGTACAGATCATTTACCTCTCCGGTTGGGTTTTATTCTTAGGTATCATATGGTTTTTGATACAATTGTAAATGAGATCGATTCCATGATTTTTCTTTTTGCTGGTTCATTATTGGCATATAGAAATACAACAGGTTTCTGTACATTGCTTTTGTATCCTATGAGTTGCTGAATTTGTATATCAGTTTTAGCATTTTTTCCCGAGTTGTTCAGGTTTTCTACATAGAACATCATGTCATGTGGAAATAGTGAATCTTTGACTTTTTCCAGGCCAGTTTGGATGCTTTTTGTTTCTTTTAGTTGCTTGGTTGATGAGGCTAGGACTTCCACTATTATGTTGAACAACAATGATGAGAATGGACATTCCTACCTTGTTCCTGACTGTAGAGGAAAGGGTTTCAGTTTTTCCTCATTGATGATTAAAATAGCTGTGTTTATTTCATATACAGCCTGTATTATGTTAGGGCTATTCCCTCTATCACTACTTTGTTGAAGACTATTATTACAAATGGATGTTTTACTTTTTCAAATCCTTTTTCTGTATCTTTTGAGGAGATGGTTCTTATCATTTTTTTGGTATTAATGTGCTGTATGACATTGATTGACATGCAAATATCGAACCACTCCTGCAGCCCAGGAGTAAGTCCCACTTGATCATGGTGAATGATTCTTTTAACGTACTGCTAGATTTACCTTGCTAGTGTCTTGTTGAGAATTTTGAATACATCTTTATTAGGGATAGTGGCCTGTAATTCTCCTTTTTTGGTGAGGTCTTTGTCTGTTTTTGTAATGAAGGTAATGCTGGCCTTTTGGAATGAGTTTGGAAGTTTTCCTAACATTTACATTTTTTGAGAGAGTTTAAGAACTATAGGTATTAGGTATAGGTATTAGGTATTTGCTATAGTATAGGCATTAACTCTTCTTTAAATGTTTGGCAGGGGAGGAGTTAAAGTGACTGAAGTGTAAGCATTCCCTAAGCTTGCTTCATCCCTTGAACACAGCTAGATAATTATCAAATCATTCTGAATGTCCAAGAAATCAATCTGAGATTTGAAGAACAAAACTGCAAATCCACAAGTGGAAAAGAGACAACCTTTAGGATGGTAGGAAGTACAGAGAGTTGATTTGGGGAGATATTACAGTGGATATTGTGGTGGGGAGGGACCCCTGTTTACAGAGACTACCATAAAGTATTATAAGCAGCAGAACAAAAAATCTGAAATTTTAGAAGTCCACCAGTGGTGAAGTCATGACTGGCTTAAAGGTGCTTGGGCAGGGAAGTGGTATGGAGACCAGTGAGTGGGTGGTGTGGTCTAAGGGTCTCCTGGGTCACAGGAAGAACAGTTGGTGCCAACAAGCTGCACTGTTCCCAGGCATGGCCCGGCAGAAGGTAAAAGCATGGGAGACCCCCTCCCCCACCCCACCTCTACCAAGGAATAGAGTAGGTTTGAACTGCCAGAGTTCCTAAAATTTGGAGCTTTGAAACAGTTGAGTGAGTTCTTGAGATAAAAGAGTTCAGACAACAGGCAGGGTGAATACAGGGTTCTGATGGAAACCAGGGATACAAGAGGGGTGATTGAATGCTATTTTGTAAGGGCTCACTGAAGGGTGGATGCTGCAAACTCTCAGCTCTGGGGTTAGAGAGCAGGGTGCAGCCATTTTCATCCAATCCATCAGTGCTGAATATTTTTAAGGAGCAAAACAGCACCATTTGGTGGAGGTGTGAGTTGCTTACACCAAGCCCTACCCCCCCATGCTCTGGAGGCACATCTGGGGTAAGTTCAACTTAGAATCAGTGCTCCCAGAACCTTGGGATTATGAGCAGAACCAAAGGCAGCCACTTAACCAACTGAGTGTCCAGGCACCCCTCATTTTTTTCTTTTTTTTTAAATTTCAAAATTAATTAGTTAATTATTTTTTAAAGATCTTATTTATTTATTTGAGAGAGAAGGAGAGAGAAAGAGCATGAGTGGGGAGGAGAGGCAGAGGGAGAAGGAGAAGGAGACCCCCTTCTGAGCCCAATGTGGAGTGAGCCCAATGTGGAGCTGGATCCCAGGACCCTGGGACCATGACCTGAGCTGAAGTCAAATGCTTAACTAACTGAGCCACCCAGGCTCCCCTTTGTTATTAATTTTAATTTTAATTTCTAAATAATTTTTATTTCATTTCATTTTATTTTTGGATCTTTTTAAACAAGCAGACTAAAACACACCCAGGATATAGTTTTTTTTTGATTGATTGCTTTTGTTTTCTTTTTTGGACAAAATGACAAGATGGAGATATTCACCCCAAAGGAAAGAACAGGAAGTAGAACTCATAGCCAGGGATTTAATCAATATATGTATAAGTAAGATGTTTGAACTAGATTTTAAAACAACAATTATGAAGCTACCACCTGGGCTCACAAAAGCCCTGAAACCACTAGTGAATCCTTTACTACAGAGAAAAAAGAACTAAAATCTAGTCAGGCCCAAATTAAAAATGCTATAACTGAGTTGGAAATCTAAATTCATGCCATAAAAATGAGGATGCATGAAGTAGAATAAAAAACCAGTGATATAGAATATAAAATTATAGAAAATAATGAAGCTGAAAAGAGGGAAAGAAAGGTAATGGACCACAAAGGTAGACTTAGGGAATCAGTAACTTATCAAAACATAATAACTTTCACATCATAGGAGTCTCAGAAGATAAAGAGAGAGAAAAAGGGGTAAAAGTTTTATTTAAGCAAATTATAGATGAAAACTTCCCTAATCTAGGAAGGACACAGACACCAAAATACAGGAAGCTCAGACAAATCCAATTAAATTCAATAAAAGCTTACCATCACCAAGACACATAGCAAAATTCCCAAAATACACAGAAAGGAAAGACTCCTGAATATAACAAGGGAAAAAAATGTCCTTACACTATGTGAGAAAACAGATCTGTCCACAGAAACTTGGCAGGCCAGAAGTGAGTGGCACGATATATTCAACATGCTGAATGGGAAAAATTTGCAGTCAAGAATACTTTATCCCTTGAGACCGCCATTCAGAATAGAAAGAAAGAGAGAGTTTCCCAGACGAAAACAAAAACTAAAGGAGCTCCTGACCACTCAAACATCATTGGAAGAAATATTAAAGGGGACTCTTTGAGTGGGGAAAAAAAAAAAGACCAAAAGCAACAAAGACTAGAAAGGAAATGAGACATCATCAGGAACACTAACTTTACAGGAAACACAATGGCACTAAGTTCATATCTATCACTAATCTCTCTGAATGTAAATGGACTAAATGATATAATCAAAAGACACAGGATATCAGAATGGACTAAGAAAAATAAATACAACCAATATCCATCTATTTGCTGCCTATAAGACACTCGGTTTAGACTTAAAGATACCAGCAGATTAAATGGGAGGATATGGAGAGCCATCTATCATGCTAATGGTCATCAAAAGAAAGCCAGAGTAACCATACTTATTTCAGATAAACTAGATTTTTAAATCAAAGATTGTAACAAGGGATGAAGAAGGGCATTAAGGGGTCTATCCATCAAGAATATCTAACAATTGGGGCACCTGGGTGGCTCAGTGGGTTAAGGCCTCTGCCTTCGGCTCAGGTCATGATCCCAGGGTCCTGGGATGGAGCCCCGCATAGGGCTCTCTGCTCAGCGGGGAGCCTGCTTCCTCCTCTCTCTCTGCCTGCCTCTCTGCCTACTTGTGATCTCTGTCTGTCAAATAAATAAAAATAAAATCTTAAAAAAAAAGAATATCTAACAATTATAAATGTTTATACCCCCAAATTAGGAGCACACAGGTATATAAATCAATTAATAATAAGCATAAAGGAACTCATTGATAGTAAGACAATAATACACATTCTTTTGCAGTGCATGTGGAAATTTCTCCAGAATAGGTCACATACTAGGTCACAAATCAGCCCTCCACAAGTAAAAAAGATCAAGATCATACCATGCATATTTTCTGAACACAACACTATGTAACTTAAAGTCAGCTACAAGAAAAAATTTGGAAAAATTTTGGAAAGACCCACAAATACATGGAGTTTAAAGGACATCCTACTGAAGAGTAAATGGGTTAGATATTAAATTAAAGAAGAAATAAAAAATTTGACAGATGCAAATGCAAATGAAAACATACAGTCCAATGTATGTGGGATGCTGTGAAGGCAGTCCTAAGAGGGATAGTATATTGCAATACAGGCCTACCTCAAGGAGCAAGCAAGTTCTCAAAGACACAGCATAACCTTGCACTAAAGGAGTTAGAAAAGGATGAGCAAAAAAAGCCCAATGCCAACAGAGGAAGAGAAATAATAAATATTCAAGTAGACACAAATGATACAGAAACTAAAGAAAATCTGTAGAACAGATCAACAACACTAAGCTGGTTCTTTGACAAACCCCTAGCCAGACTCACAAAGAAGGAAAGATAAGACCCATGTAGACAGAATCATGAATTAAAGAGATTGCAACAAACACCACAGAAGTAAGAACAATTATAAGAGAATACTATGAAAAATTGTATACCAAATAAGAAATCTGGAAGAAATGGACAAATTCCTAGAAACTTACAAACTACTAAAACTGAAACAGGAAGAACTAGAAGACTTGAGCAGACCTATAACTAACAAAGAAATTGAATCAGTACTCAGAAATCTCCCAAAAAGCAAAAGTCCAGGACCAGATGGCTTCCCAGGACAATTGTACCAAACATTTAAAGAAGAATTAATGACTATTCTTCTCAAACTGTTCCAAAACATAGAAATAGAAGGACAACTTTCAAACTTACTTCATAAGGTTTGCATTACTTTGATTCCAAAACCAGCCAATGACTCCACTGTAAAAGAGAATTATAGGCCAACATCCCAGATGAACATGGATGCAAAAAGTTCTCAACAAGACCTTAGCAAATCAAATTGAACAGTACGTTAAAAGAATCATTCATGGGGCACCTAGGTGACTCAGTTAGTTAATCACCTGCCTTTGGCTCAGGTCATGATCCTGGGGGCCAGGGATCTGGTCCCACATCAGGCTCCCTGCTCAGCAGGGAGTTTGCTTCTCTTTCTCCCTCACCCCTCTTTCCCGTTTATGCGCGCATGCTCTCTCTCTCATATAAATAAATAAAGTCTTTAAAAATAAAAGAGTCATTCACTACAATCAAGTGGAATTTATTTCTGGGCTGCAGGGGTGGTTAAATATTTGCAAATCACTCAATTTGGACATTAATAAAAGAAAGAATAAGAACCATATGATCCTCTCAACAGATGCAGAAAAAGTATTTGACAAAATACTGCATCCATTCTTGATAAAAACCTTCAACAAAGTTGAAGGGGGAAATTTGAAAGGGTTAGGGGAAATATACCACAACATCATAAAACTCATATATGAAAACCCATAGCTAATATCATCCCAGTGTGAAAATGTGAGAGCATTTACTTCACAGTCAGGAACAAGATAGGGATGTCTGCCCTCACCACTGTTTAACATAGTACTGGAAGTCCTTAGCCTCAGCAATTAGACAACAGAAATAAACAAAAGGCATCCAAATCGACTTGGGAGAAGTCAGATATTCACTATTTCCACATGACATGATACTCTATGTAGAAAACCTAAAATAAAAACCCCAAAATTGCTAGAACTGATACATAAATTCAGTAAATTCACAGGATACAAAATCAATGGACAGAAACCTGTTGTATTTCTAAATACTGCTAATGAATCAGCAAAAAGAGAAATCATGGAATCGATCTCATTTACAATTGAATCAAAAACCATATGATACCTAGGAATAAACCTAACCAGAGAGATAAAGGATCTGTACTCTGAAAACTATAGAATACTTATGAAAGAAATTGAGGAGGACATAAAGAAGTGGAAAAACATTCCATGCTCATGGGTTGGAAGAAGAAACATTGTTAAAGTCTTTATCACTGTATTTTATGGTGATTAAAATAACATGATAACATGATAAAAAAAGTCTCTACCACCCAAATCAATCTACACATTTAATGTAATCCTTATCAAAATAGCAACAGCATTTTTCACAAAGCTAAAACAAACAATTCTCCAATTTGTATGGAACCACAAAAGACCCTGAGTAGCCAAAGCAATTTTGAAAAAGAAAAGCAAAGCTGGAGGCATCATAATTTGGGAGTTCAAACTGTATTACAAAGCTGTAGTCCTCAAGACAGTACGATACTGGCAGAAAAACAGACACATAGTTCAGTGGAACAGACTAGTGACACCAGAAATTGGCCCACAATTACATGGTAAACTAATCTTCAACAAAACAAGAAAACTATCCAATGGGAAAAAAGATAGTGTCTTTAACAAATGGTGCTGGGAAAACTGGGCAGCAACATGCAGAAAAATGAAAGTAGACCACTATCTTACCCCATACACATAAATATGTTCAAAATGGAATGAAGATGTAAATGAAATAGGGGAACATTAAATCCTAGAGGAGAACACAGGCAGCAACCTCTTTCACAGCAACTTCTTAGTAGATAGGTCACTGAGACAAGGAAAAGTAAAGCAAAAACAAACATTATGAGCTCATCAAGATAAAAAGCTTCTACACAGTGAAGGAAACAAACAAACAAACAAACAAAAAAACAAAACTGCAAAGCAGCCTTTGGAATGGAAGATATTTTCAAATGACATATCTGATAAATGGTTTGTATCCAAAATGTATAAAGAACGTATCAAACTCAACACACAAAAAACTAATAATTCAGTTAAGAAATAGGTGAAAACATGAATAGACATTTTTACAAAGAAGACATCTGGATAGCCTACAGACACCTGAGAAGATGCTCAATATCACTCATCATCAAGGAAATACAAATCAAAACCATAATGAGATATGACCTCACACCTGTCAGGAAGGCTAAAATTAACAACACAGGAAACACTAAAAGTTGGGAAGAATGTGGAAAAGGGGAACCCACTTACAGTGTTAGTAGAAATGCAAACTGGTGTAACTACTCTGGAAAATGGCATGGAAGTTCTTCACAGAGTTTAAAATAGAACTACCCTCTGACCCAGCAATTGCACTACTAGGTATTTACTCAAAGGATACAAAAATACAGATACAAAGGTACATAAGGATCCCAATGTTTATAACAGCATTTATCAATAATAACTAAATTATGGAAAGAGCCCAAATATGCCTTGATGATGGATGGATAAAAAAGATGTGGTATGTATATACAATGGAAGATTATTCAGCCATAATAAAAAATGAAATCTTGCAATTTGCAAAGACATGGATGCAGCTAGAGTGTATTATGCTAAGTAAAATAAGTCAGTAAGAGAATGACAAAAACCACATGATTTCACTTGTATGTGGAGTTTAAAAGATGAAACAGGGGAACATAGGGAGAAAAAAAGAGAGAGCCAAACCATAAAAGAGACTCTAAATGATAGAGAACAAACTGAGGACAGATGGAGGGAGGTGGATGGTGATGGGCTTGAGGGGGATGGGCATTAAGGAGGCCACTTGTGATGAGCACTGGGTCTTGTAGGTAGGTGACAAATTCCTGAATTCTGCACCTGAAACCAATGTTACACTGTCTATTAACTCGCTGGAATTTAAATAAAAACTTTAAAAAGTCAAGAAAAGAAAAAGGAAAGGGTTAGGATGTGTGTAAAGTGGTGGCCATGTTAACTGCCCTGAGTGTGGGCATCATGTCTCCATGTACACACATAGCAAAACGTCAAGTGGTTACTTCAGTTTATGTTTTTAGAAAGGAAATGGAATTTTATTGCCTGGCAATTAAAGTATTCCAACATGTGATGAATGCTACATAAAATATTAATTTTCATGATTTTCTTCAATAGAGGTTTCCTTGACCAGTTCTGCATTTTCCTTCTGAAATGCTGTGTGCCCTCACTGGAGGCTCTGCAGGGAAGGACGTGAGCATTCAGCTGCAGCTCCCGGCAGGCCCCATGTGCACCAGGCTCCTGTGGATCTTCAGGCCGTCCTCTCTGAGAAGTTTAGGGAGGAGTTTCCTTAGGATGACCTTCGTTCATGTCACATCACAGGTTCTGCTGCATCTGTTAGAGCCCGCGAGGGCCCACATGGCCCGTGGTGCCTCCCAACCTCCTCCCTGGGCAGCTGGAAAGCTGCACACTGTCCATAGGTCCAATGTTCATTTGTCATCATACTCCAGTGACACCAAAAGTAGCAGCAATAACAAAACCAAAGCATCTGAACGGCAAAGTAGACCCCCAGACCCACAGAAGGGCAGGAGCCCCAATGATGCTGGGCTCCCCATTTCCATCAGACAATACATTCCCTACATTGTTTCATCACAACAAGGTGGGTTTCTATCCTCAGTGAAGGATGTTCCCCTCTGATGGACGTGTATGTGGCCTTAGGGGGACACTGGGCTAATGTCTCTCTTCCTTGCAATATTCCTTCTCACTTCCCTCTTCCTCCCTCTCAATTCTTTGAAAATACCCTTATTTCTTGTCAATTTTGTTTTTCCTTCATATGTCCTTGTCTTGTGACACTCTTCCCCTGTCTTGTGTGTTAACTCTGACATCTGGAGCAATCCCTGTCATGGGTGTTTTCATGGATTTCTAACAAACCACCAGTCAGGAATCAAGGTGCTGGTTCTGCTGCTGATTAGTGACCAGCAAATATTTATACTCCAGGGTTTTCCTTGGGACAAAAGGACAAGCTACCCCAGCTGGTAATAAAACAGGAAGTTATGGTGGAAGTGTCATGGTGATGACAGTTATATATTCAAAATGAAAAAATTTTCCATGGGATTCTTCCTGACATAATGCATTTGTTCATTCACTCATTCAATTATTCATCATTTACTCAGCTTTTTCTATTTGTATATTAAGCATATTCTCTGAGAGTGGTTCCAACATGTATGAGAAGCAGCTGTGTCCAGGTATTTAATATACAATGAAAATTCTCTTCCTGCAAGCTTATTCCTTTTTTGATGTCTACCCTTAGTCACTCAGACTCTAACTTCAGAACTGTTAAGTCAGACAAGTCAACCATGTCTATGTGACAATCTGTTTGGCTTTATTAAATGATCCACGAATCAAGCAACTCCCCCCCCAACACACAGGTGAGCACTCAGAGAGCTGTACAAAATGGAAGGTTTTTGTAGAGGGAGTTAGGGGCCAGGGACTTATCAGCAAAAGAACATTGTTTGAGGAGTGAGGCCTGTTTTGTGGGGGAGGGAGTGGAAAGCAAAGGGTCTTATCATACACATGACCTCATCTGTCTTTTGGGAATGTAGAGGACCCAGGTGACAGACTCATAGGTGCTGATAGAAAGAAAAATTTCCTGCCTGACTGGTTAAGGCTGAATTTCTGGTGGAGATTGAAACCGTAATTAGATTGGGTTTGAAGCCTTGGTGTGAAGCCCCAGTGTGGGGACTGGGTCTACATGACACTGTTTTGGGCCTGTGATTTTCTTTTTCTTAGAAGAAGAGCCTCATGGGGATATATCTTCAGACACTTGCCCCTCCATCAGTAGAGCTGCTCTTGGTATCCTGCTGGCTAGTCTGCTTGGGACAGAGAGTGGGGCACTAGCTCTGTTCTGGTCCAGTCTCATGCTCATCCAGGGGTTTCATTTTTCAGTTTTGGGATTGGTTCCCTCAGTAGACAGAATCTCTTAGTCTAGGACAGGCTGTGTTACTGTTCCTTCCTCCGTTGTCCCTTTCCCTCAGATTCAGTGTGGTTTCACTTATGTCCTGAGGCAGTGGGGTTCCCTGACCTCCCCACACTGGGTTAAGGCTTCCTTCTGTGTGGTATATGGTGGTCTTCCTGCCCTTTCCAGGCAGCAGGTACTCTCAGGTCTCAGACTCGAACCCCGAGAAAGCAGTTCTCTAGTCTGTTTCCTGGATTCCAACCTGTTAGGAATCCTTGGTGAGGTTGATGGAAAAAAAAGCCTAGAGATACAGGGAATTTCCTGAGTCTTTGACTCTTGGAGGATCCTGGAACTCATGTAGCCTTCAGTCATTTGCTAAGAATTTCAGTGGAATTATTCTTTCTGGCTGTAGAGCATCTGGCATCTGTTCCCAGTAAGCAAGGAGTTGCATACTGTGGAGTGACCTGGTCAGGTGGAGGATGGTGGCTCAGGTGGTGAACAAATTTCACTCAAAGCAGAGAAAGGATATAGAGGTTTATTGAATGCACTGCAAAGAAACAGCAGGCAGGATAGGAGGCAGACACTGTCTGCCAGGAGACGGTGGTGGGGGGCTGTCGTTAAGGGGGGTGGTGAGAAGGTATGGGAACATAAAGAATTTTTCTTTTTTGGTACCTGTGTCCAGGTGTAAGTAACCCATTGGTCAGCTGGGGCCTAAGCATGTTTTAAGGCAAATTGCCTAATGTGGGGTCACTGTGAGTCCTTCTAACTCACTCAGGCTTCATTTCTATGCTCAAGTTGGATGCCTACAAGTGGCCCCTATATTCCCCAATACACTGGCAATGATCAATTTTTGGCATTTGTGAGGACATCTCATCTTCAGATGCTTCTTTCTACTGAATGACATGTGTAGAGAGGTCCCTACACAACTTTTCAGTCTATCAGGGCTTTGATGCACTTGTAGACCAGAGCATGATGTTATATTAATGTGCTTATAGATGACTTGAGTGACAGTACTTGGTGGCTGGTCCATGGGATTATGGGGAGGGGACCCTATGATAATATGCACTGGAAACCCCGTTGAAATGTTATTCATATATGGAACTGTTGGATTCTAGAAAAGATAAGTTTAACAAAGAGATAAATAGAGGGAGACCAATAATTAGGAGTATTAGTGTTGAGGGCAGGTCTTAAGAAGGGAAGAAGCCAGGAAAGGCATGACCAGGTTTCTCCCCAGGAAAACCATCCCTGTGTTGCACGGTCCTAGAGAGAGGAAGCCAAAAGAAGTTTACAATGAGAAGGACAAGGATAACCACCAAAGGGGTATTGACTATATTATGAGAGCAGGACATAAAAGTGGAGCAGGTCCACGTACATTAGGATTTTTGACCAGGTAAACCAGAGAGGTCACCCTGAAAAAAATGTCAAGAAAGAAGTCTTGGAATTAGGAAGGAGAAATCATAAGAGTTTTGGGAGGAAAATATTTAGGGAGTTTTTCTAAGATATTATAGAATGATTGAATGCAAGAAAGTGGAGATTGAAATGGGCAGATTCTTGGGCCTCTACGCCTCTGGGTGTGCATCCTCCAAGAATCCTTTGAATAAGGATTCAAGCTTTGCGCAGTGGCAGTATCGTAGCCAATGAGGTTTATCAGAGGCGCGATTATTGCTAATTGAATAAGGATTCAAAGCCCTGATGGAGGGCTCAGAGGACAAAAGTGCCAGCAGGGGGCGGTCAATCTCAAAAAGACAAAGATTAGGTGGTACCTTTGTCATTATGTCCCTTTCCAGAAATTGAGTTGGGCAGTCAGGTAAAACAGTAAAGAAGTGGGTAGAGGTATTGTTACCACCCTCAAAAAAAAAAAAAAAAAATTAAAGGGGAAGTAAAAGGTCCCTTCTTTGTGTGCTCACCTTTGCTGGTGACAAGGGTCATGCACTGGAAGGAAATGCTTGGGTATTTTATATGAATAGATTAAGTGGCTCCTGTTGTTGTTGTTGTTGTTTTTTTTTAGATTTTATTTTTTATTTTTTTGTCAGAGAGAGAGGGAGAGAGAGCGAGTGAGCATAGGCAGAGGCAGAGGGAGAAGCAGGCTCCATGCAGAGCAAGGAGCCTGATGTGGGACTCGATCCCAGGCCACTGGGATCATGACCTGAGCTGAAGGCAGCTGCTTAACCAACTGAGCCACCCAGGTGCCCCAAGTGGCTCCTGTTTATAGTATAAATTCAATTTTTTCTCATGCCACATCCAGCGTTACCCAAGGCTTTGCCATAGTTATGGAGAACATGGGATCCTGCACAGTCCTGGGCCCTGACAGTCAAAAGAGAGGAGATCATCCTCTCTGGTTCCATTGGACTCCTCACAATCAAGGTATAGAGTTTTGGGGCTGGTATTTCCCCAGGTAGCCTTGGTGTGAGGGCACCAATGACCTGGGATAGACTGGGCCTGCATGTTTTGGGCTTGGGATGACTCTCCTGCAGGAAGAAGGGGTATTCCCATTTTCAGCATCTTGGTTGTTTGCACACCAGACAAGATCCTATGAAGGGAGCATTTGACACTCCTGGGCCAGATGTCCTGATTAGCAACATCAGAAGTAGGCTTGGTGTGCCCCAGGGACACAGGGAGGCTTAGTGGCTTGTACCTTTAATGGTTATTACCTCTGGATGGACCCAGAGAAGGGCAAGGAGCTGGTACTAGCTGTAGCCTTATATTGGGCCTGCCCCTTGTCTCTCTGTTCCCTTTTAGCACTCAGGCTAAAAAAGGGAACTCATATTCCCTTTTACTCTCATTATTGTAGATCTTGAAGCCATATCTGTAAGTGTGGGGTTGTGGGTCTGAGATCTCTTATGAAGCTTCTGAAGACTTTGTCTGATATCAGAGGAGGCCTGGCTGATAAAATGCCTGGCTAATATTGCCATGCCCTTTTGGCCTTCAGGATCTAGGTTTTTGTACATTCTCATGGTCTCTGCTAAGCAAGAATGAAATTAGATGGGGTTTTCATTTTGGCTTTGTGTCATTTCTTTATGTTTTACACAATTTATAGGTTTTATGAATTTTTTTGCATACCCTCAGTCAGGCAAATTTTCATGTGATCTTGAATAATTTTACAAGGGTCATCTTCCTGTTAGTACCATTGAGGGTTGGGATTTGGGACTGCCTGTACCAGCACCAAAGCACAATCATGGGTATGGTGTGGATCTCACTAGCCCAGCTCTGAGTCAAAGACCAGCTATGGGTATTTCCTTCATGGGTGCAGCACATGTAAAGATGATATGAATGTCTTGCCCGATGAGATAAAAAAACAGTTGTGGGAAGGATCTGGGCTATAGGAGCTAAGATTTGTTTCTGAGACAGATCAGACATTAGAAAGGGGACATGAACCCTAATGATTCCTGCATCCCAATTCTCTACCTCACAGAGGGGCATGAGATTTTGTGGAAAAACAGAAGTCAGATCCTCTTAGGCTTGTAATTGGTGCCAGACCAGTAATGGAATGGGTAGAAGGGGCCTTGGTAGAGTGGTGGAATGGTAGCAGCAATGGCAGGGACCCCTAGGGCATTAGTACAATCTAGAGGAACCTCTGTGTCTTCTAAGGGAGGGAAAGAAGACTGGGTGCAATGAAAGAAGGGTCATCTAAAATGTCTGCAGGTTTAGATGGGCCATAAACCTGAGGAAGGCAACGAATGAAGTCATAATTCTGAGTGGGGAAATATCAGTCAAGGGTCACTTTTAGAAAATATTATTTCAAGTAGTCATGTTGTTAGGCAGAGACTGTATTATAATATAACTCAGCACACAAAGTTCTGGGGAAAATGGCACTGTAGAAAGGCCCCAAGATCCACCTCTTCCAACTAGATAACACCCATATCAGTGTAAATAATGAAGAAAATGACCTGAAGACTGACAGAACTAACTCTCCACAGCTAAATGTAGAGAAGAGACTGTATTGAACAGGGCAGTTGCGTGGGGTTGGGGTAGGGAGCTAAAGGGACCCATACAATGTCCACAGATGGAAGGGACACAGCAGCCACAGAGAAGGGATAGAAACAGATTCACATCAGGGAGTCCACTGGGGAAGATGAATTCCCATAATATTTTGTTTTGAAAATCATGGTTTCTGGAGTCCTTATGAACCTTGGGGCTTAACCCCTGGAACACTAAAAGTGTGAGGCTCAGCTCTGAGAGAGCTGTGATGTCAGGAGGAAACTGAGTCCTCACACTCTTAAAGAAGCACCGTAACAACACCACAGAGTTATAGTATAGAAGCCACAGTTTGGAATATGCCTGGGGCTACAGGAGGGAGAGTTATTTCCTAATCTCATGGCATACTCCAAAGGGGCAGAGATTGTTGCGGGTGTCCCCCAGGAATAAAGACACTGTTAGGTGCCATTTCCCTCCTTTCCCCCTAAGCATGAACACACAGACACTGTGGGAACCCATGCAGACCCACCTCTCACTAATTCACTTGTTGTCAGCATGCCACACACCCATGTTCCCCTGCAGGTATACTCCCTCCAATTAGGCCTTCTGCTCCAGTTCCCCTCCCACAGCACACCTGTGCAAACCTAGTTCACACTGTGCATGCTGTCCCAGTGTGCTTCTGTGGGTCTGTTCCCTCAACCTGGCCTATTTGTATCCCATTGAGTGCAGGCTGCTCCACCAGCAAACCTGTGGAAACCTTGCTAACACTGTGCCTCCCACTCCCATGCTCTCCTGTAGATCTGTCTCCTCTGATAAGGTCTTGGCAGGAGCCCAGCCAAAGTGGTAACATAAACCTGGCATTGCCCAAGCACATCTGACACGGGCACACTACTGAAAAGTGAGTTTTGTGCTGGGGAGAGGGAAAGATGATTACATAGAACATCCTGACTGTGGCCTCAGAAGTGGGCTGGGGTAGACATCTGTTCTGATGCAGGGCCCTCCCACCAATGAAATCTTCTCAGGGAACAACAGAGGGAATACATCCTGTGGTTCAGGGCTACTTCACCTCTGGAAAATGCTCAGTCTGACACAACTTAAGGCCAAGGAGGCTGCTCAATGGCCCACTAAAAAGACAGAGACAAAACCCAAACTAGAACAGTCAAGGTTCTGGTCAAGAACCATCAAGGACAGCCATTGCAGTTACTGGACTAAAGCAAAAATTGGATCAGCTTCTACAGCAGATATGCAACACACATAGGTGATAATCCTGAAGTGTCAGGCTCTGGTGAATAGGGGACACTGCACTGCAGGGCACTACAGAAACTCTTCTCCTTAAGACCATGACTTCTAAGATCAGAGGGTATAGATAACTTTCTTAACATACAGAAGGAGAACAGAGATTCAAATGAAATGAGGACGCAGACGAATATGTACCAAATATAAGAACAGACTATGGACTCTGAAAAACAAGAACAGGATAAATTCACAGCAAGAGAGCTAAGTGAAAAGGAGATAACTAATATGCCTGATAGAGAATTTAAAGTAACGGTCATAAAGTTACTCACTAGATTTGAGAAAAGAGTAGAAGACCTCAGTGAGACACAAAATAGGGAAATAGAAAACATTAAAAAAAAAAAAGACCAATCATTGGGGCGCCTGGGTGGCTCAGTGGGTTAAGCCTCTGCCTTCGGCTCAGGTCATGATTCCAGGGTCCTGGGATCGAGCCCCACATCGGGCTCTCTGCTCGGCAGGGAGCCTGCTTTGCTTCCTCTCTCTGCCTGCTTCTCTGCCTACTTGTGACCTCTGTCTGTCAAATAAATAAATAAAATCTTAAAAAAAAAAGACCAATCATTGATGAAGAACTCAATAACTGAAATTAAAAATACACTGAAATTAAAAATACCCTACATGGAATGAATAGAAGAATACACAAAGCAGAAAAACAGATCGGTGACCAGGAAGAGAGGGTATAGAAAGCAATCAAGTTAAGCAGGAGAGAGAAGAAAAAAAATACAAAAGGAAAATAGACTTAGGGAGCTCAGCAGCACCATCAAGCATAAAAATATTTGTATGGTAAATCGTAGATGGCAAAGAGAGAGAAAGGGGGCAAAAAAGAGGGTGACTGGGTGGCTCAGTTGGTTAAGAATCTGCCTTCAGAGGGGGAGACAAGATGGCAGAGAAGTAGGAGGCGCTGTTTCAACCAGTCCCCTAAAGTGAGCTGATTATCTACCAAAGAACTCTGATCACCCATGAAATCAGCCTGAGATTAGAATTATACACTTCTGGATCTCTACGGGGGCAGAAGACACCAGTGGACAGGTAAAGCAGAGTGGGAACATTGGACTGATACTGGGAGATAAACAAAAGGGGGAGGGAGCCACCAGAAGTGACCCATTGGAAAGTAATACCCCAATATGAGAGTGTCCTGTGATTGGGGACCAGCATTAACTTAGAGTCTGGTTGAAAGCACTCAAAAAGAGCAAAGATCTAAAGGGGAAATTGGTGGAATCGGGCGGTTAGGGACATGGGCTTAAGCCCATGGACCCAGGATGGCCACTGCTGGCACTGAGACAGAGAGAGTGCAACTAAGAAATCAGGCGTTGGTCCCTGAGCTGCCAGGGCGCATGAGAGCATCTGGGTGGCGACGCGAGTGAGTGAGTCTGGTGTGGATGCCAGCTGGCACTTCCTAGAACCACAGCCTTTTGCACTCTGCACATGTGCTGCAGGACCAGGGTCTGAGTTATGCTCCACACCCTCCCCTGAGAGAGGTCCATGCAGGCGCTAGCCGATGCTCTCTAGGACCGGAAGATTCTGAACACTCCCAGCCCCGGCCAGCTTGAAAATCTCAGTGTGCTATCTCAGGTTGGGATCTCTCTGGGGGTCTGGACCTGCCCAGACAGCCATGGCAGAGGCAGCTGCTGGAAACCAGCTCTGGACTAGTATTTCTCGTGGTTTTGAGTACAAGCGGGAGTTCTTGCAACCCCTGAGACCATGACTGGGAATGTGCTCTGCTGGCTGCAGAGGGGGAATTTATGTGCACTGGAGCACCCAGAGAGGAACAGACTGAGGCTTCTCTCTGAGATGGAGTCTGGGTGCAGTTTGCTTTCCTCTAAACCTCCAAAGAACCACCAAAAGCTGCCAAGAGGAGAGAGAAAAAGAAAAACAAACAAACAAACAAACAAACAAACAAACAAAAAAACCTCCAGAGAACAAGAGCCTGAAAAACCATTTCCTCAGAGCCCAGTCCCTTGATAGGGGGCAGGAGGACTCAACTCCTGAAAAACCATGTAGCAGGCCCCTCCCCAGAAAGCCAGCCAAAAAAACAAACAAACAAACAAAACCCACAAAAAACAAGAGGACAACCACCACTACTTCATAAATACAACTTTTATTTTTAATTCTTTCCCACTATTCTTGTTCTTTTCAATTTTTTTTTAATTTTATTTATTTATTTGTCAGAGAGAGAGAGCAAGTGAGCACAGGCAGACAGAGTGGTAGGCAGAGGCAGAGGGAGAAGCAGGCTCCCTGCCAAGCAAAGAGCCTGATGTGGGACTCGATCCCAGGACGCTGGGATTATGACCTGAGCCCAAGGCAGCCACTAAACCAACTGAGCCACCCAGGCGTCCCATCTTTTCAATTTTTAAAATAATTTTTTAACCTATTTACCATCACAATGAGATGTTCAATACAACAAATTCCATAATAACCCTTTAACTTGAACTTTTTTGATACATATACCTGTGTTTTTCTTTTGCTTTCTATTATTTATTTATTTATTATAATATTCATATAGAGATAAGCTTCAAGGTAATCCCCTTTCCCCAATCAATGCTATCCCCATATATAAACCAGTTTTAATCCCCTTTTTCTCAGGAAAGTTCAGTCCTTTAACAAAGATATCAAGATACATCCAGGAAGAATCAAAATAACCTTCCTCACCCACATTGAGAATTTATAACCACCCCCCTCCATCTTTTTCTTCTGTCAGTGTTTCTATGTATTTGTTTTTGTTCTGGTAGTATATAAATCTTATACTTGGGGTTCATTTTGGCTGGGTTCTTTTTTATTTTTTTTCTTGTCATTTACTTTTGTTGGTCTTTTTGTTTGTATACTTTATAAATCTTACCTTTGGGGCCCATTCGGGCTGGGTATTCTCTTATTTTTTCTTTTTTTCCCCCTTTCTCTCTCTCTCTCTTTTTTTTCTTTCTTTTTGGTGGGGACTCCCAATTGCTCAGAAGCATGCTGGAGTGCACCTTGCCTGCACCAGTTGATACATTCACCTACACATCCCTTCAGCCATCTCTCACCAAAATGACTAGGAGGAGGAATGCCCAACAGAGATAAAATTCAGAGACTGTGCCCTCTCCATCAGAGCTATTGGATATGGACATATACGGTATGTCCGAAAGGGAATTCAGGCTAACAATTATCCAGGCAATGGCTAGGTTGGAGAAAGCCTTTAATGACAAAATGGAATTGATTAGGGCAGAAGTGAAAGCCACCAGGGATGATGTTACAATGGTCTCAGTGAGTTCCAATCTAAAAATAGAGCTTCCCTATGACCCTGCAATTTCACTACTGGGTATTTACCCCAAAGATACAGATGGAGTGAAAAGAAGGGCCATCTGTACCCCAATGTTCATAGCAGCAATGGCCATGGTCACCAAACTGTGGAAAGAACCAAGATGCCCTTCAATGGACGAATGGATAAGGAAGATGTGGTCCATATACACTATGGAGTATTGTGCCTCCATCCGAAAGGATGAACACCCAACTTTTGTATGAACATGGACGGGACTGGAAGAGATTATGCTGAGTCATAATAAGTCAAGCAGAGAGAGTCAATTATCATATGGTTTCACTTATTTGTGGAACATAACAAATAACATGGAGGACATGGGGAGATGGAGAGGAGAGGAGGGTTGAGGGAAATTGGGGGGGGAGATGAACCATGAGAGACTATGGACTCTGAAAAACAATCTGAGGGTTCTGAAGGGGCGGGCGGTGGGAGACTGGGGGAGCCAGGTGGTGGGTATTATGGAGGGTACACATTGCATGGAGCACTGGGTGTGGTGCAAAAACAATGAATACTGTTACACTGAAAAGAAATTAAAAAAATTAAAAAAAATTGTGTTATGTTAGTCACCATACAGTACATCATTAATTTTTGATGTAGTGTTCCATGATTCATTGTTCATTTAAAGGGAAGACTTGACAAGAGATAAATAAGGACACTGTATAAAGATAGAGGGAACAATCCAACAAGAAGACACAACAATGGTAAATATTTATGCACCCAACATGGGAGGACTCAACTACATAAAGCAGCTAAAATCCAACATAAAGGAAGTAATTGATAGTAATACAATAATAGTCGGAGACTTTAAGCCCCACTTACATTGATGGGCAGACTATCCAAGCAGAAAATCATCAAGGAAATAATGGCTTTGAATGACACATTGGACCAGATAGATCTAAATGATACATTCAGAACATTCCATCCCCAGGGTGCCTGGGAGGCTCAGTTGTTAAGGATCTGCCTTTGGCTCCTGTCATGATCCCAGGATCCTGAGATTGAGCCACACATCAGGCTCCCTGCTCAGTCAGAAGCCTGCTTCTCCCTCTCCCACTCCCCTGTTTGTGTTCCCTCTCTCGCTGTCTCTCTCTGTCAAATAAATGAATAAAATCTTAACAAAAAAGAGCATTCCATCCCCAAACAGCTGAAAGCACATGTTTTTCAAGTTCATATGGGTCATTCTCAAGAATAGATCCCATATTAGTCCACTAAATAAGTCTCAACAATTTCAAAAAGATCAATGTCATACCATGTATCTTTTCTTACCACAACACTAGGAAATCAGAGATAAACCACAAGCAAAATATGGGAAGAGTATACACACATAGAGGTTAAAACACATGCTACTGAACTTTCAATTGGTCAACCATGAAATCAAGGAGGAAATAAAAAAATACACGGAGACGAATGAGAATGAAA
>PISX010027316.1:0-23159 GCA_004024625.1 Mellivora capensis | reverse complement strand
AGGATGATGTTTGCTGTGGGTCTTTCATAGATAGATTTTATGAAGTTCAGGAATGTTCCCTCTATCCCTATACTTTGAAGCGTTTTAATCAGGAACGGATGCTGGATTTTGTCAAATGCTTTTTCTGCATCAATTGAGAGGACCATGTGGTTCTTCTCTCTTCTCTTATTGATTTGTTCTATCACATTGATTGATTTGCAAATGTTGAACCACCCTTGTAACCCAGGTGAGATGAATCCCACCTGGTCATGGTGGATAATCTTTTTGATGTGCTGTTGGATCCTGTTTGCTAGGATCTTGTTGAGAATCTTAGCATCCATATTCATCAGGGATACAACAATTCTATGGGTACACAATTCTATGCTAAAGATGGCGTGCCTTTACTATCAAAGCCTAAGGGTGTGTGTCGTGTTTCCCTTTTGGAGCTTGCCAGAAATTCCACTTGTTGTCTTTTTCTCCCAAAGTTACCTATACTGTCAGGGATTTGCTGGTTACTATGACCCAAGATGTGCTTATCGCACAGCCTAGACCTTCCGTAAAGCCTTAAATTCATTCATTCATGCCCTGGGACCAAATCAAATCTAGCTGTCTTCTTCATCAGCCAATAAATGGTTTGGTGTTATATTCCAAATGCGGAATATACTGCAGTAAATCTCAAGGTGGTTTACTAAGTGTTGTGCTTTCTTAGGGGTAAGATATGTAAGGTGGGTAACTTGCTCTTTAATTTGAAGGAGACAGTTGAACATGACCCAAACCACTGGAATCTTAAAAATTTTACTGATGAGGAAGGCCCTTGAATTTTTATAGTGTTTGTTTCTCACTCTCTGGAGCACATGAGTCTTATTGTGGCTCCCAGAATACCTATCACTTCTTGCGAATCAGATCTGATTCATATGATATTATCAGTGTAGTGAATTAATGGGATGCTCTGTAGAATGTCCAAAGGTCCAAGTGCCTTTGGTATAACAGATAACAGGAGAATTATAGCTGGGGGTTGAGAGTCTGAATTAACATTGTTGTGTCATGTGTCATGCAAACCATGAAACAGACTGGGCCAGGACTCCATTTACTACCTCATCTCCGTAATGAAACTTTATCACGAGATAATCAGTGTCAACTCAGACCCTGTGTATAATAGCCCCTTCAAAGATCTGGTATTCTCTTTTCCTATTGTATCATTGTATTGCTGTAGTCCCCTTGAGGGAAGGTTTGGGGAATTACTATTATATACACTTTCCCTGGTATTTATAATCCTTCCTAATATAGATCTAGCATCTTCTTCAGTGAGTGAGTTCTGGGTCTGAGAATTGGCTCAGGTCTGGAAATTGGGCAAGGAATCATGATTTTAGGAGGGCTGACTTAAGCCTTCTGCCCATTCATTTATCATCTCCTGTGGCTTTTTAAATTAAGGATTTAGTGGCTGTTCATTTATCTTTCTTTGAGGAACTTTATTTTTTATTTGCCATCTCTATTGATTCTTGTGAGTCAGACCATCCTGTCCTTGCTGCCCATTATGGTAATTACACCTCTCTCGTGTCTAAGGCTTAGGTGCCACCACTTAGCTTTGCTATTCTGGGATCCTGTCATCCCCATGCAACAGTGAATGCCGTTCTATAGCAGCATCTCCTATTACCAGCTCTAGCTTTCAGAGGATGACCAATCCCCAAGAAGCTTCCTATGTACAAATCTCTAAAGTCTGTTTTCGGAAGACCCAGGCTGCACTGAGTTAAGCCAAATTAACAAAAATTTCTTTACTTTGGGATTTTGAAGTATCATTTATGTGAAAGTAGAATAGGAATTTCCATGAAAAGAATATAAAATTTTGAGTAGAAACCCTGCTTAACTATTTTGTCAGGTAACACTTAACCTAAACTCCCAAACTGGCATTGAATTGAACCCCCAATGTTGTCAATATTATAGATGAAAAAGATCGCAAAATATTATTTTAATTTTTAATTCCTTCATTATGAGCATATTTTCATATAACACTTGTCTTTCATTTTCTAATAACTCCTCATCATTTGCTCAATTAAAAATTGGGTTGTTAGTTTTTTATTGATTTGTAGAAGCTCTGCTTGTGTTTGGGAAATAGGTCTTTGCCTAACATGATAGAAAATACTTTTTCTTGATTATCATTTGACTTTTGAAATTTTTTTTAAAGATTATTATTTTTTTTTTAATTTGGGAGAGAGAGAGAGAGAGAGAAAGAGAAAGAGAAAGAATGAAAGAGTGAGCATAAGAGGGGGACGATCAGAGGGAGAAGGAGACCCCTTGCTGAGCAGGAAGGCTGATGCAGGACTCGATCCCAGGACTACAGGATCATGACCTGAGCTGAAGGCAGTTGCTCAACCAAGTCACCCAGGCACCTGACTTGGAATTGTTTAAGAGCTTTCTTTAGTCTCTTTTCTTTTCTCTTCTTTCTTCCCTTCATCTATTTCTACCTTCTTCCCTCCTTCCCTTACTCCTTTCTTACTTTTTTTCCTGCTTTCTTTTCAAGCCTAAGCCATTGCAACAATAGTAGTCTTCTAACAATAATACCTGCCTTTCATTCCTATCCCTGTCAGTTTGTTCTCTATACAACAGCCAGAATGATTTTTTTTTTTTTTTTAAAGGACACATGTGAAAAGTACCCTATGGCCTCCCATACTTCACTGGTTTCTTGTTGCTCTGAGGATAAGATATTGAACTGGTTTACAAGGCTTCTCTAATCTGAGCTCTTGCCTACTCCTATAGCCCCATCTCCAGCCAATTACTTTCTTTTCCACTACTGTTCCAGGCCCCTGTTTCCCTCAGATCCTTCACATAGACAGCTGCCTCTCTTTGTGCTCCTACAACTTTGCCTGGACAACTTTTTTTGTTCTTCAGTTCTAAGCTTAAACCTCCCTTCTCTGGGGACAGTTTTTCCACCCCTCAGATTAGGTTAGTTAACTATCTGCATTTCTTGCTGGATTCTAGTCCCTGTGCTGTCAGGAATTTTCTTTTTTTCTCCCTCTCCCTCCTTTGTATTCTGAACACTTAACCAAGGGCCTGACATGTGTTAGATGCTCAATGAATAATTGCTAAAAAACTGTTGTTTGACTGACGGAATGATTGAGGTTTAAGAAATAGGCAGTAGAAAAGTGACTTTAATGCTATACTGAATTTATATTTCTTGCTGTAGAAAATGAAAAGCCATTGAACCATTTAATAACAGAGATCAGTTTTATGTTTTATGCTATTCTTCCCTCTCTTCTTACAGAATGTTGGATTTTCAATCAATAACTATTTCTTCAGTATTTTTTTTTATATATATATAACCAGGAACCTACACAGTTACATAGTAGAATATCTGTAATTCCTTAAGTGACACAGAATGCTTTCTCTCTTCATTAGTTTTGGGAATTGATTTTAAAGGCAAATCATTATCTCTATATATTTGACTTCTT
Source organism: Mellivora capensis (assembly GCA_004024625.1). NCBI lineage: Eukaryota > Metazoa > Chordata > Mammalia > Carnivora > Mustelidae > Mellivora > Mellivora capensis. Next base: position 19,734 of record PISX010027316.1, on the reverse strand, counting down.
TTATTTTAAGCCAGAAATTTCTAAAAGAGGGGCACCTGGGTGGCTCAGTTTTTTGAGCATCTGACTCTTGGTTTCAGCTTAGGTTATGATCTCAGGGTGTGAGATGGAGCCCCGTGTTGGGGCTTGAGATTTTTTCCCCCCTTCCTTTTCCTTTCCCCTTTTCCCCTCCCCTCACTCACAGGAGCATGCTCTTGCTCTTTAAATAAATAAATAAAATCTTAAATCTCTTTTAATAATTTCTTTTTTTTTAACCACCTTTCCCCAGTACTCTTCCAACAACAACAAAAAAATTTCAGTGGTCTTAGCCATAACATGATATATTTTGAAATAGATTAATATCATTGTATTAGGGAATCAAAGATTTTAATAATAATCGTATGCTTAATACTACTTTTGTGAAGGAAGGAAAAGACCTCTGTGTCAAGTCTTGAAAAAAGGTCTGCTTGTTGTCTTACATCTTTTAATCTAGAAATTATTAGATGATGATCTTATAAACAACATGATAATAACAATAATAACAACAACAGAATAATAATAAAAACAGAAAAGATATCTTTGTGCTGCTTTGCGGATTGACTCAATAATTTCTGTTTTAATAATATTAGCACTATTTTCATTTATGTAATGCTTTTCGTGTTTGAATTACTATCCAAAATTAATTAATCCTAATACTAAACCCTGAAAGGCAGATAAGAATTATCTTCATTTTACAGATTAAGTTAAATGTACCATATTCCAAATGATTAATGCTTTGAAATCTCTAATACCAAATGGTTTATGTTCCTCTGGAAACATGTGGAAATCCAAATTTACATAGTAATTATGTGTTCAATTGTGCTGAGAAAGCAAGTGGCAGGCCCAGATAATCTTTCAAAAAAAAAATACTGATAATATACAAAATGGAGGAAAGCAGATTTTTAAAAATCCATGTTGAATGATAATATAATTATTCATATATAGTGATTCCTTCCACAGAAGTCCTCCAAGCTAAAGACAAAAACAAAAAAACAAAACCACAAGAATCTTGGTAAATGCTGGTATAATGTGCAGAACAAATCCAATGGTGGGTAAAATTTGTATCTTGACAAATGAAAAAGAAGCCACAGTCTATTTGGAGATAACAATGATGCACAGCCATTTCCTTATCACTTAGTACATAAATACTAGTATTGGCCTGCATTCTGGTTACTATTAATATACCTTCTGCATGAAGAAAATTTATGTGAGGGTGATTTGTGTTAAAAAAAGAAATAATGAAATATTAAGAAGTAATTCCTTAGCCCTACATTGTGAAAGGACTCTTTACCATTTCCATTTTGAAACAACACAGCACTTTTTCTCTTTTTTTTTCACAGCAGAGAAACAAGTCATAATTGTTAAGTGAAAAAATAGGAAAGATCTATCTATCTATCATTCTCATTTCCTCAATACTGTGATCCATTGTGGTCAGAAGAAAAGCCATCCCATGCAAAAATAGAAAAGGAGAGTGTCTGGATGCTGGTATTTCAGTTCAGTGAGAACAGTTTCTTCAGCTCTGCCTGGTATTATACAGAAGTGCCAGAAATATTACTATTTAGAGATTCAGGAATTTCTATTTCTGATAATATGGCATACCAGATATCTGGAGTAACCCTTCTGGTAAAGAAAACAGTTCCTAGATAAAATTTAAAAAAAAATTAGTGCTTAGGTGACCTATTTGAAAAATAAGGAAAATTGTTGACATGTCAAGAAGGCATGAATCAGAAGGTCAAGAGATAATCAGAATCATTTTAATGAGCTGTGAAAGAGGTATGGCAGACCAACTATGGGATTTATATAAAGTGCAAGGTTAGGTCACAAAGCTAGATGTTCCACATCTTCAGTGAATGGACAAGAAAAATTCCTGTCTCCTGGATGGTGATGTAGGCATTCTTGCCTGTCTCTGCCTTGTGTCTGTGGGAAGCAGGAGAAAATGTGTCCTTTAAGAAGTCTCCATGAGGGACGCCTGGGTGGCTCAGTTGGTTAAGCAGCTGTCTTCAGCTCAGGTCATTGATCCCTTGTGGGATCAAGTCCCACATTGGTCTCCTTGCTCGGCAGGGAGCCTGCTTCTCCCTCTGCCTCTGCCTGCCACTCTGCCTGCCTGTGTGCTCTCTCTCTGACAAATAAATAAATTTAAAAAAATAATAATAAAAAAAGAAGTCTCCATGAGACTAGCCCTTACATAGATTTTTTTCCCCCCAAAATGCATACTATTATGGACTAAAAATGAAAACTAAAGTGCTCTCGGGATTTGAATGTTTCTGTGTGTCTTCTTTTTCATTTTTAAAATTTTTTTAGTTAACATTTAATGTGTTGTTTGCCCTGGGGGTACAGGTCTGTGAATTGTCAGGCTTAAACATTTCACAGCACTCACCATATCACATTCCTCAATGTCCGTACCCCAACCACCCTCTCTATACCCTCACTCCCCTCAGCAACCCTTAGTTTGTTTTGTGAGATTAATAGTCTCTTATGGTTTGTCTCCTTCCCAATCCCATCTTGTTTAATTTATTCCTTCCCTACCCGCAAAATGCCCCATCCTGCCTCTCAAATTCCTCAAATCAGGGATATCATATGATAATTGTCTTTCTCTGATTGATTATTTCACTCAGCATAATACCCTCTAGATCCATCCATGTCATTGCAAATGGCATCATTTCTTATATTTTTTAAAATTTTTATTTATTTATTTAACAGAGATCATAAGTAGGCAGAGAGGCAGGCAGAGAGAGAGGGGAAGTAGCCTCCCTGCTGAGCAGAGGGCCTGATGCAAGCCAGGGTGCAAGGATCCTGAGACCATGACCTGAGTCGAAGGCAGAGGCTTAACCCACTAAGCCACCCAGGTGCCCCACTATTTAGTATTTTTAAGGAACATGCAGGATATAATCAGAAGTATCATAAAGGACAATAGTCTACCAAAACATTTTAGAATAGTCACTAAATAACAGAAGTAGAGTATAATTATTACTACATATTGAAGGGAGAAATATGAAATAAGAGATTTGTTTATGTAAATTAGTTTCAACTTTTTAAGCTGTCAATATACACTAGAGAATTTTGTGCAATCTCTCCTTCACACCTCAGGGAAAACATCTTAACCCTCTTTCTCTTCTTCCATTTTTCCTTTATCTTTTTGTTTTTCTTTCTTTTTTTTTTCCCCTAAAGACTTTATTTATTTGACAGAGAGATACAGCAAGAGAGGGACCACAAGCAGGGGGAGTGGGAGAGGGAGAAGCTTGGCAGGGAGCCCGATGCAGTGCTTGATCCCAAGACCCTGGGATCATTACCTGAGCCTAAGGCAGCCGCTTAACCCACTGAGCTACCCAGGTGCCCCTCTCTTTCTCTTTTTTCTTTGGGTACCTGGTATGTAATAGGATTTATGTAGGTGCTGTGGATTCAGAAATAAATAAGAAACCTTGGTTTCTGTTTGTAAGCAGTTCAAAGACCACCTATTCTTTGGCAGCTCAGAAAGAAGGAAAATTCTGATGAGAAAAAGAAGGGATAATTTTCATCTATTGGAATATGAATGGAGCTTCACAAAGGGCAATGATGAGAAAACAGAAGTTAGGAGGGCCCTACACACTGAGCTATTAACACAGTTCTGAGTGGTGAGGGTAACATAGACCGGTTTCATTGATTTGGAAACCACAATTGACTATTTAATGCAGCTTAGATATTTTCCTCGAAAAAAGTGATCAAGTTGAAGAAATGAAAAACTAGGTACCGATTCTCTGCAGATTTTCTTTCCTTTTCCCAACATTTATTATGTGTTGAGTACTTTACATTCCTTCAACTACTTCCTTCTCTCAGAAATGCCATATGAGGTAGGTATTGTTGTTATTTCTATTTTAAAGATGGGGAAAAGCAGGCTAAACTGGGCAAAGTGACATGCACAAGAACATAAATGGTAAGTGAACAGAAAGGGATCCACATTTAAATAAGTTGAGGATATAAAATTTAAAAAAGTTCAGCATACAACTTTTCTGATGTGTTTCCCAGATATTTTATGTATTCCTAAAAGGAATTTCCTTTTAGGAAATGTAACATTTCCTAAACTTGTGAAATTAGTATGTTTAATCCACACAATTTGTGGAATGCAAAACAAATCCCTCTCTCTGGAAAACTTTTCAGAGAGATGTATTTCCCTAGTCTTGGGTGAAAACTTTATTAATGCCAAATTTTCTGATCATTTAGTAATAAAATCTTTGATTTACTTTAAGTTAGAAGCAGCATCTCAGGTTAGTAATTAAACGTTCTCTCTCCTGGCAGGGGCGAGTTGTGGGGTGGCATTTCTCTCTAGCCAGCTGCTTTTATAGGACCCTTCCTCAGAAGAAGGGAGGGAGGGAAAAGGAGGCAGAAAGTTCTTAATTTGCCTGACCATAGCATGGCTTTATTTTGGGGATTTTGGCAGAGGTCAAATGCTGGATCTTTCTCTCCTGGGTGTTTGGAAGCTTCCCTGCATCTTTTCTGACAGAAGCACTGATGTTCTATTTTTCTTTTTATTTTTTTTCTATTTTTATTTTATTATTTATTTTATTTATATTTATTTTTATTTTCTATTTTATTTTTATTTCTATTTTATTGCTCTCAGCCTTTTTTGTTTTGTTTTGTTTTGCTATCTGTTCCATACAGATCCAGTCTCTTGAGCCCACTCACTCCTCCAAGGTGGTCTTCTTACCAGGTGTAAATGGCTGTAGACCATTTTCTTTGCAGGTGGCCCACTTCTGGAATATATTTACACATTGGGATACATGTATATATTCTTTGGCCTGACAAACTGGGGGTCTTGAGGCCAAGACAAGGTGGCCACCCCTCCCTTTTTCCTGCCTATGGGTGCCAACTATGATTTCTTGGTTACTGGCTTCTGTAGGTTAGGAGTAAGCCTCCATTTCACTTTGTGTGCTCAACTACAGGGGTCATATATTATCCTCTCTGATCAGAACCATTAAACTTTCATAGATTTGAAATGAGGAGGCAAACCCTTCTGCATCCTCCTCAGCACTTTTTGATAATGGTGGGGAGTGGACTTATAGTACTTTAAAGGGTCCCTTTAAATAAATGCTTCATAGGTGCCTGGGTGGCTCAGTGGGTTAAAGCCTCTGCCTTTGGCTCAGGTCATGATCCCAAGATCCTGGGATCAAGCCCCACATTGGGCTCTCTGCTCAAATGGGAGCCTGCTCCCCCCCCAACCGGCCCCCGCCTGCCTCTCTGCCTACTTGTGATCTCTCTCTCTGTCAAACAAATAAATAAAATCTTTAAAAAAAAATAAGTCCTTCATACAAATCCTCTCATTCTATTTCATTGAATCTAAGAGATCCTTTATATTAGTTATCTATTGCTGCATAACAAATTATCTCACATTGTTTCTGAGAGTGCAGAATTCTGGATCAACACAAAGTCATTTTGGCTAGGGTCTTTCTTGAGGTGGTAGTCAATGTATTGGCCAGGCTACAATCATGTGACGTTTTGACTAAGGCTAGAAGACTTGCTTCTAAGACAACTAACTCATGAGGTTGTTGGCAAGAGGCTTAATTTCCTTCCTGGATGTTAACAAAAGGACTCAGTTCTATACCATATGAGCTATCGATAGAATTGTTCATGGCTTTTCCCAAAGCCCAAAGTAAGTGGTGTGAGAGACCAAGACCAGCAATATCTTTTATAATCTCATCTTGGAAAAGATGTGCTACGACTTCTGACATATTCTATTGATTACATAGTCCACACCTGGTACACTGTGGGAGGGGACTACATAGGCTGTGAATGCCAGGAGGTGGAGGTCATTGGGAGCCATCTTGGGTACTGGGTACAACACAATCTACTGTAAACGCACCATTTATTTTATATACCACTAAGAAAGAAAAAAAATGTTGACAACAATACACCATCAAGCATAAGACATATCTGACTTTGGAAATGTTAAAATGTGATAGAAATGAGTCTTAAAATTGATGACATGCTAACTATCTCCTTTGTGGGTAAGGATATTTTAAAATCACAGCATTGATTCTTGATTATTTCTATTGAAAACTGCATCTTGGTCTAGAAAGTTGCTTTAGATTTTTTAATCGATTGTATTTTGGGTACTTCAGTTGAAACCACCAGTTTTCCCATTCTCCTCTTCCCCTCTCCACATTTTTGCTTGACCCATTTTCATGTACTAATTTTCTGCTGAATGCTTTTTGGGAATGTTGTTAGAGTTTGAATGCTAGTTAGTTCTCTCTGCTTGTTTCTGCAGTTGAAATCCCTTTATTATTAAATATTAACAGAGTGCCAACAATGATTGCAGATTACAGTAGGACACAGATACTTTTTAAGTGGCTTTGTAATCTCATTTTATAGAGAGGATAAATTACAGCAAACATAATGAAAATATCTACTCCACTGGATGGTGGAGAAAATTTTTGATTTAAAATAATTTGATAAGCTAGTTCACATATTTAAAATACATCTTTGAAGGTCTGATGAACTTTACAATTTTTTTTAAAGATTTTATTTATTTGACAGAGATCACAGATAGGCAGAAAGGCAGGCAGAGAGAGGGGGGAAACAGGCTTCCTCTCTCTCTGCCTGCCTCTTTGCCTACTTGTGATCTCTGTCGAATAGATAAATAAAATTTTTAAAAAGAAAAAAAATTACAACCATATTCAAATATATTTACTTTGGGTATTTATATCTATTTTTCAAATTTTAGTATGATTCGTAGGGAAGGGTATGTGTATATTAGGAAGCATGGACTCTGAAGTCAGGCAAAGCTAGGTTGAATATAATTTTCACTCATTACTGGTGGTGTTACTGAGCACAATATTAGCCTCTTTGGGCTTCAGCTACCTATGCTGTAAAATAAGAATGATGTTACCTTCTCTACTAGGAAGTAGTAAAAACTAAATAACACAGTTTATGTAAAGCCCTAGCTTATTGATTGGCGCACAGTGGCCCTTCAAAAAAGGTAGTTATTATTATTATTTTCCAAGTGGTAATGCTCCTTATTATTAATTTGTATTTGGCATACTTGGAAAAGCATTGTGAATGCGTTTTCAGAGCACACAGCAACACAGTCTGGAAACACACACATTTCAGGTGATGTGATACTGATATTTTCAGCATAGCCTGAGGACATCTCAGATATACTCTGGAGATAAAGGGTGGCTGGTATATGATGCTGTCATCATGTCAGATGTAAGAGGTGTGGGGTCTCCAGATTTTCTAGAGAAAAAATTTTTTTTAAAAAGTACATAGATTTTTAGGGGCACCTGGGTGGCTCAGTGGGTTAAAGCCTCTGCTTTCGGCTCAGGTCATGATCCCAGGGTCCTGGGATCGAGCCCTGCATCAGGCTCTCTGCTCTGCAGGGAGCCTGTTTCCTCCTCTCTCTGCCTGCCTCTCTGCCTACTTGTGTTCTCTGTCAAATAAATAAATAAAATCTTAAAAAAAAAAAGTACATAGATTTTTAAAAAAACCTTATCTTCTGTAACCTACCATCTAACTGCCATAATCATTAGCAAGGACAGCCACTACCCCTACTAAAGCTGCTGCAGTTATTTCAGTTTTATTATATGCCAAAATAGTTTACATACATTAACTGGTTTAATTTCTTAGTTAATCCTTATTTTTTTTATTACTTTTATTAATAAAAGCTAAGTATCCTTTCTCAGCTCATTCTAGTTAAACCAAGTTCTGCCTGATCCCAGAGATCTTACTCTTTCCTTTTATGTCTTAATTCCTTTGTCCTCTAAATCCTCTGGTTGATTTTTTTTTTTTGCATATGCATATATGTTCTGTGTTTAGCTTCTGGATGTTTAGCTTCTCAGTTAGAGGCCTTCCTAAAATAATTTGTATCCTCAGCATATAAATATAGTGCATATGTATAACAGATGTTCAGTCATTATTTACTGCTTTTATCTTGATGCTTTGGTATTTCAAGAATGGAAAGATAATTGAAGGCTGGGTATTTAAATATTTTGTTCCACCTAGATTTTTTAATAGAAATATTTATATGATAATAATGAGGAAAATACTTAGAATGTCATTATCACAGAATGCCTTTTCTTTTCACAATTGCTTCTGCAGGTAATATGCATTGTACACTAAGCTATTTTGACTTCATTGTGATGCTGTTGTGTATGTAAGTACTATGAGGGGAATATAACCACCACAATCATTTTAGTTCTATGTATTTCTGAAAGGAGGGTCCAGAAAAAGAGTACTGATATCTGCCAGAGGAAAACAATGAAACTAATGAGAAAATAAACTTTAGTTTTCAACCTTCACAAAGCACCTTAGCAAATAACAAAGGCTGGGGAAAGACTTAAAATTCATTTAAAAAAACTCTTATGCTTTTCTTAATGTGTTTTGCTTCCTGGTATAATTCCTATTTGCTAGGATTTTCTAATTTTCATGATCTTAATAGACTGTTCTCATTTTGATAACACTCCCAGTTGAGTTTCAGATACTCTCCTGTGTATCATATACCCTTAAAACTTTTCATTGTTTTGTTTATATACTCATCAGTCTCTTTTGAAATTTACTTGAGTGAGAGTTAAAAATATCCTGCCTTAAAGTACACTAAAGATAATTATGTCTTTGTTGGCTTACCAAGAGTGCCAGTGATATTAATATATGTAATGGTTAAAATTGTGTAATATTTACTTCTCAAAAGAGAAATGTTATTCTGATTCCTATACTATTCTCCTAGGTGTATTAATAAGCAGATGTGGAGCCATTTTTTTCTTATTTCACTATTTAGGCCCTTAGTAAGTATCAATGCAATGAAAGGACTAGAAAGATATCACTACCCCAAAGCAAGTAAAGAGACTAGTTAATAATATCTGTAATGTACTTGGTGTACAATGGAACTCAACAGCTGGTGGCGGTGATAGTTGTAGTTGTTGTGGGTGTCCTTACTGATGACTGTGTCAATTAAGTGATAGGCAATATGAATATATGGTCAGTAAAAGATTAAAGTATTTAGAAGGGTATCTTTCCTGCCTATGCCTTCAAATTTAACATTTGAGGATCATTCCCATGTATTAGACATTGCCCTCTATTTTTATCTTCTTTAAAAATGCAAGTACTCTTAGAAGTGTAATACATTCAGTGTAGTGTACCTACCATTTCATTCATTTGGTTAAAATTCATGCAATAGCTGTATGTTGCAGGCCACTTTGATGGTAGGAACAATGCACCTGTGAACAAGACAGATAAGGCTCTTGTTCTTGAGGGCTGGAATATTAGAGCCAATGATCAATAAACACACAAGAAAATTAACTGATGAGATGAAGCTATAAGGGATGTGGACAGGGTGCCGGAGCAGATAATCCAGTGAAACTGGCAAGTGGGGAGGACTACTTTAGATATGAAAGCTCCTCTCTGAGGAATGGGGAAAGCATGAGAAAGGCTTTAGAGTCGGCCAGAGAGGAGAGAGTAAGCTTTGGGTACGGTGAGCAAACGGCTGAGAAGCACATGATAGGGCCGGAGAGGAGGGCAATCTGACCCTAAGGGGCCTTGTATGTCATGGTGTGGAATTCGGATTTTACTCAAAGAATAAAAGGAAGTCCCTGACAGGATTTTGTCAGAGGATTAGAACAATATTATTGTTTTTTTTTTTTTTTTAAGATTTTATTTATTTCTTTGGGAGAGTGAGAGAGAGCATGCACAGGGGGAGAGAGAGGGGTAGAAGGAGAAGGAGGCTCCCCTCTGAACAGAGAGCCTGATGCAGGACTTGATCCCAGGACCCTGAGATCATGACCTGGGCTGAAGGCAGCTGCTTAACTGACTGAGCCACCCAGGCACCCAGGATTGTTGGTTTTTAAAAGATTGCTCTAACTGTGGTACAGACAATATTTGCAGCTAAATTAGTGGTGGGCTAAGATCTACTGGCAGGCCCTTCCTTCCTGAGCTGTACTCTATTTCTTCTCCTTGGTGCTGTGTATCTCCTTTGCCTGGAGCAGGCTCCTTCTTCCCTGAACAACCCATTGTCCAGCTAGCTAACTTCTACTTGCTTTTTTAGATATAAGCGTAAATGCAGCCTCTTCTATGAATAAAATGACCATATAATTAGCATCCTCATGAGATATTTTGAGGGACACTATTAAAAACAATCCTAGGAAATAGGTGTAAAATAGATTATCCCAAGAAAACAGGGATCTATGGCAATCCATACATCTCCTAGTTGCTTTTACTTATGTCTTTATAACATTCTGTACTATTATTCCTATTCTTGGATGTAGTATTTTTTTTTTTTTTTTTTTTGTTGGATGTAGTATTCTTGATGGTTAAGGCCATGGGCCCCTAAGTCAGGCCACCAGAATTCAAATCTCAGCTCTGTTTCCTCATTTTGAGCTGTGTGACTTTGGTCAAGTCACACAAACCCTCAATTTACTGTCTTCATTTGTGAAATGTGGGTAATGATGGTATTTCCTTAATGATTATTTTATTGTGGACAAAAAATTAATAATACATGCAAAATACTTAGCACAGAACCTGGCACATACTTAGGATTCATTAAATATTAAACATTATTGTTCTTTTCAAATAGGACTACAATTATGTTTATAGGTCTTTCTCCCCTGATAGACTTTGAATTCCTTAGGGCAGGGACCATGTATTATTTATTCACCTTTGTAGTCTTAGTTTATAGAACAGTGCCTAGTGTACAATGAATTTTTGAAGAATGATTAAAAATGCAGAAAAGATGAAAATCAACCTCAAGATTTTAAAAATTCTCTTCACTCCACCTTTTAGAATTTGAAGGAAGAAAGTTTAAGTATGTTTCTTGAGTCACAGAGAGAATCAGAATTTAGTTCTCTTCATTGCCTGGCTATTATGCATAGGGTCTAATTTAATCTTAGTGAGAATAAATAGAAGTTATCTATATACTATCAGGTAAATATTGAAGTAATTAGAAGGGTCTGTTTCTCAAAATCTGGAACAAGTGCAAATGTTTATTCAGTTACTACTTAGGAGCACTGATGTTTTTAGATAAAATTAAATAGCAACTTTTTTGGCTTAGTTCCATTTTGTTTATAAGCCTACAATTTCAATCATACACAGAGCTAAAAATTAAAACAAAACTTATTATCTCAAGAGTTGTTCAAAACATAAAGATGATTTAGGTAAGCCAACTAAATAAGTCAGAAATGAGATGCTTACACATTTCCTTTAAACCTGAGCAATTTAAAATATTTTAAAGAGTATCAATAATTTATTGCTATTAAACATAAGAAAATAATGTGTATGAAGGCATAGTACCCACTAATCTAGAACAATATGAATCAGGTACTTGGTATTATTGTCAGTCAGTGTAGTAGAAGCAAAAAGACAGTAGAACTTGGTGAAATGACCCAGAACATAGTAACTCCTATTGCGCATTTGAATTAGTCACATGTATATGCACATACGTGTGCATGTAACACTGCATTACTTCATCCAAAATAGGTTTTGTATACTTAAAAAGTGGATTTTTTTAGACAGTTAATTAGTTACATTAGTTTAATTTTTCTTTGGTCTCTTAGGGCACCATCATTCCCTGGATTTTGGACTAATGATGGGGCTGTCAATTAAAGTACTTATGGCTAATATGAAAGAGTTTTAACAAAGGAGAACTAGTTCCTCAGTAATCCCAAATAAATATTTAGTTTTACATCTAATTTGTTTCTGAGTAAACTCTTTGAGAGCTGTCCTTATAAGTAAATGAAATTTAATTATAAGGTGACTGCCTGGGGCAGGTGCTTGTTGCTCAAAGCTACCTGAACCATTGCCTCTCAAGTGAATTGCAGCCTCTTGTCAAACATTTATGATATGTTTATTGTAATTCCCTTTATGACTCATATTTCTTGGTAGCCTCTAAACTTTTTAGGAAAAGGAACCAGGTCTTATTCTTTGTTTATCCTAATGGTTGGTGCAGAACATGGCACATATTTACTGACATTCAGAATATTGGTGATGGAATGAGTGAGTGAGTACGATTCTATTAATAGCCACAATGATGACTAAGATACAGTTAGAAGTTCTTCCTTGGGTCCTTATTTCTTTTGTTTTCAAGACCTTCTATAACAATTCAATGTTTATCATTATACATATTAGTTGATGTCACTGAGCAAGAGAGATTTCTAGAAACAGGTATAGGAGAATATAAGCCAGAACTTGGGACACAGGTGTTTCAAAGCTTTATGCATTTTTTATAATCTCAATATTTTCTTATGAAGCATTATTTCATTTTTATTAAAAAGTCACTCCTCAAAATTGGTAAATTTGAAATTCAAGTAAAGTGTATACAGAAAACAAATACCAAGTGATTATTAAAGCAACTCAACTTTATCACTTATGAATATATTAAATTTTATGGAAAGGAATTGATTTAAAATGTGATCTCCTCCAACACTGATGGTATAGGCCATCTGATTTGAGTCTTACCATATAATGATGTAAGATCACATCGTATGATAAATTGTTATATATATATATATATAATTTTTATGTTCATAAGTGTGTGTGTTGTAGAGATCAATTGCTAAATAAGGATGCACAGCAATATTTTACATATGGTATTTAATTTGTAGAAGTGATGTTTCAATTATTCTACCACCCTTAAAGGAAGAAGGAAAGCAAACCAGTAAATTGGTAAAAACACAGAGACATGATAAATACCTTTTCATTTAGAAAATGACTTACTTTTATATTTAGGACTATTCTTCAATAGAATATTCTTCAAAGCCAGCAAAAGAGGTATATTTTCAAATTTCTGAAAGAAAACATCTTAGGTAGGTCCTTACAAATATTATGCCATTACTGTTTTGTGATAAATAATGTTTAATTGATGTAGCCTTTAAGAAAGATCACAATTCTGGACTTCAAGTGCTATTAAAAAGTTGTAATCAGCAAGAGAGTATTGTACTGGCACAAAAACAGACACATAGATCAATGGAACAGAAGAGAAAGCCCAGAAATAGACCCTCAACTCTATGGTCAACTAATCTTCAACAGAGCAGGAAAGAATATCCAATGGAAAGCAGACAGTCTTCAATAAATGGCGCTGGGAAAATTGGGAAAACTGGGAAAATTGGACAGCCACTTTTGGACAGAAGATTGAAACTGGACCATTTCCTTATACCACACACAAAAATAGACTAAAAATGGTTGAAAGACCTCAATGTGAGACAGGAATCCATCAAAATCCTTGAGGAAAACACAGGCAACAACCTCTTCAACCTTAGCCGCAGCAACTTCTTCCTAGAAACATTGCCAAAGGCAAGGGAAGCAAAGGTAAAAATGAACTATTGGGACCTCATCAAGATCAAAACCTTTTGCACAGCAAAGGAAACAGTCAACAAAACCAGAAAAAAACTGACAGAATGGGAGAAGATATTTGCAAACGATATATCAGATAAAGGGCTAGTGTCTAAAATCTACAAAGAGCTTATCAAACTCAACACCCAAAGAACAAATAATCCAATTAAGAAATGGACAGAAGACATGAACAAACATTTCTGCAAAGAAAACACCAAAGGGGGTGGTGCAGAAAACATCCAGGGGCACCTGGGTGGCTCAGTGGGTTAAGCCTTTGCCTTCAGCTCAGGTCATGATATCAGAGTCCTGGGATCGAGCCAGGCATCAGGCTCTCTGCTTGGCTGGGAGCCTGCTTACCCCTCTCTCTCTCTCTGCTTACTTATGATCTCTCTCTCTCTGTGTCAAATAAATAAATAAAATCTTTTTTTGTTTTTTTTGTTAAAGGTTTATTTATTTGTCAGAGAGAGAGCGAGCGAGCACAGGCAGACAGAGTATCAGGCAGAGGCAGAGGGCAAAGCAGGCTCCCTGCTGAGCAAGGAGCCCGATGTGGGACTCGATCCCAGGACGCTGGGATCATGACCTGAGCCCAAGGCAGCCGCTTAACCAACTGAGCCACCCAGGCGTCCCAAATAAATAAAATCTTAAAAAAAAAAAAAAAAAAAGAAAACACCCAAGTGGCCAACAGACACATGAAAAATTGCTCCACATCACTTGGCATCAGGGAAATACAAATCAAAACCACAATGAGATACCACCTCACACCAGTCAGTCAGAATGGCTAAAATTAACTGGTCAGGAAACGACAGGTGTTGGTGAGGATGCAGAGAAAGGGGAACCCTCCTACACTGTTGGTGGGAATGCAAACTGGTGCAGCCACTCTGGAAAACAGTATGGAGGTTCTTCAAAAAGTTGAAAATAGAAGTGTTCTACAACCCAGCAACTGCACTACTGGGCATTTACCCCAAAGATACAAATGTAGTTATCTGAAGGGGTGCAACACCCCAACGTTTATAGCAGCAATGTCCACAATAGCCAAACTATGGAATGAGCCCAGATGTCCATTGACAGATGAATGGATTAAGAAGATGTGGTATATAAATACAATGGAATATTATGCAGTTATCCAAAAAGTAATCTTGCCATTTGCAATGATATGGATGGAACTAGAGGGTATTATGCTAAGCAAAATAAGTCAATCAGAGAAAGACATTTATCATATAATCTCATTGATATGTGGAATTTAAGATACAAGGCAGAGGATCACAGGAGAAAAGAGGAAAAAAATGAAACAAGATGAAACCAGAGAGGGAGATAAACCGGAAGAGATTCTTAATCATAGGAAACAAACTGAGGGTTGCTGGAGGGGTGGGGAGTGGAGGTATGGAGTAACTGGGTGATGGATATTGAGGAGGGTATGTGATGTAATGAGCACTGGGCATTATATAAGACTGATAAATCACAGACCTGTACCTCTGAAACCAATAATACATTATATGTTAATTGAATTTAAATAGAAATGTTAAAAAAAGAAAATAGTGAATAAGCAAAAGGTATATGGTCAGAAAATTCTCAGCAAAGACAGAGAAATGAAAAAAAAAAACAAAACACAAAACAAATGGAGGAGCATTTGTATTAAAATCTGCAGTTGCTAATTTTAGCTTATAATTGATTAGGTCTTCTTGATGAGTTTTAAGTTACTGCTTTGGTAGTTTTGGTACAATTGACAACAAATGATTTTGCCAGAAGTCTAGTAATCTCTTATTTTTAATTATAATTTCTCTCTAACTGATGTCTGAAAATAGAACACTTTCTATGATATTGGATAAAAGTACACAAATTTTTTTAAAAGAGCAAACACATTTTAGATGGTGATTTAGAAATGGCAAACACCACACATTGAGAAAATAACTCTAGATTAAAAAAAAAAGTCATTTATTTTTCCTAGCTATACACTCTCAATTTGCTTTTAAATCGTTATTCAACAGTGTTTATTGATTACTGTGTGCCTTTAGTGGTTATACTATTAATCATAATCTCCAACATTCATTGGGTGTATACTGTGTGTAGATTACCATACAAGAGGGAGTTAGTAGTTTGATATGATTAATAGTGTGTTTATCTGCAGTAGAGCCGGGTTCTGCTGTGGTCTGTTTGGGGCTTGATGCTTCACTGAGGTCAGGTGTAGTATGTTTAGAGAAAAAGGTTTGTTCAAGGTCATTTGAAACAAGGGAATAGCTTTGTAATGAAGAAAAATTTCTGTATTTTAGGCCAAATTTTGAGGAAGATATCATATGTATTTTCTCTATAATTCTTCACCTTTTGAGTACATATTATATGTCATACATACACGTGCAAAGTACCATATGAGTAAAAGATTAATAAAACATAGCATCTATATCAAAATGTACTTGTTACCTATCTTCTGTTGGGATAATTCATATCCTACAGTATGAAGGACATTTTCGTTTTCCTAGGGGAGTAAGATGTTTTAGGCTAAGAACCCAAACAAGCCAAGTCTTGAAAAGAGAGAAGAGGATTTGAAAAAGGTTAGTGAATGGAGTTTACTTGAATAGGGCAGCAGGAATGGCCTTGAGCATGCTGGAAATCCAGTAGGATCTCACAAGGGTAAGTAAGTTTCTCAAGGACGATCTCCAGATTAATTTAAACAATCTCAGAAATCATCCTATAATGATTTATATGTGGATATAGGTGGATATTATAAGTGGATATTAAACTTAGTTTAATATCTATATTAAACTATAAGTGGATATTAAACTTAGTATCTCAAACCATCCTTGTTCAACTCCATCAAAATTCAGTTTCTGTGGTTAAGTGACTCATACTGAAATAGCTAGACCTTGGGCAATAGCTTTAAACATGTTACTCAAGCATTATTTTGAATTACAGGCAGGGAAATGGAAGAAGAGATACACTTGGGAAATGGCCTATATTTGTGGCAGTTTAAGAATCTGTTTTTAAAATTAAATCTATACATATAAACCACCACAGAGAATCAAAATAATTTTTGGAGGGATAATTAAATCTAAATAAATAAAAACCTCACTGTAATTCTTTAGTTACTCAAATAATCAGTATTGAAGGGTTTTATTTTCTCAGAAGAATATGAATTTTCTCCAAGAGCCCTAGGATTTAAAAATTCTGCTTTTATCTATTTTATTATTATTATTATTTAAGATTTTATTTATTTTTCAGAGAGAGAAAGAGAGAGCACAATCAGGAGCAGCAGCCCGAGGGAAAAGCAGGACTCAATTCCAGGACCATGGGGTTATAACCTGAGCCAAAAGCAGATGCTTAATCAATTGAGCCACCCAGGTGTCCCTATTATCTTTTTAAATAAAGATTTATTTTTATTTTTATTTTTTTAAAGTAATCTCTACACCCAATGTGGGGCTCAAATTCACAACCCCAATATCAAGAGTTGCCCACTCCACTGGCTGAGCCAGCCAGGCACCCTCAAATATTCTACTTTTAAAATAACTTCAAAAATCATGCAAAGAGCACATATTTATTGTACAAGATTAACAGAAATGTACAAAAGGGAAGAAAAAATTTAAAAAGAAGCTTTGATTCTGTGAATGCTAGAAAACAATTGTTCATTTTTTTAATGTATCATACACTACTTCTAGGTGTGTGTATAGATGGTAGTTAACACAGGCTTTTTTTTTTCTTCCTTAGTTAAAGAAGTGAGCAGAGAGTGGTGAGCAGTGAAGAGATGGGCAGTTTATCCTACATATAACCCACCTACATGAGCAATTCCACTAAGAGATTTTAAAGAGAGAGGCTTTTTTTTTTTTTTTTAAAGATTTTATTTGAGAAAGAATGAGGGAGAGACCACAGTAGAGAGAAGGCAGAGAGAGAGAGAGAAACACACTCCTTGCTGAGCTGGGAGCCTGATGTGGGGCTCAATCCCAGAAGCCTGAGATCATGATCTGAGCTGAGGGCAGCCACTTAGCCAACTGAGCCACCTGGGTGCCCCAAGAGAGGCTCTTAATACAGTGGGAGGAAAACAATGATTCCACTTCTGGCCCCAACTTTCCATCTTTCTCTTGGGTTCAGGGCTGGAAATTTCTAACTGTTAGGAATTCATTCCTGGAGAAGAATGTGGCTGATGGTGGATTAGTATAGGGGACTCCCTGTGGACCATAGGTTAGCCACTACTGGACACTCATATATGTTGTTGGTGTTGGGAAACTAAGAATTCAGTTTGAATCTCTTTCATCTGAACAAGAAAGGTATGCAGGGAAGTAGATTCATGCTTTTGACTAGGTCTTAATTCTCTTAAAATGTGTCCCAACCCAGGCCTTGTCATCAAAAGCAGGGGCTTAATCTTTCCTGGCTAATTTCATAAGGGAATTTTGGGACAGATGATGAGGGATGTAGGAAGTACACCTACATCCTTTTCTACCTGGTCTCTCTTTATAAATTAATAAAAATGACAGGAAACAAACTCATAAGCGTTTACCTTGTTCCAGGCTCTATACTCATGAACTCATTTGATTCTCAAAACACTCCATGAAGATGGTTGTGTTTGTTTTATAGGCTGCCTTAATAAAATTCCACAGATTAAGTGTCTTAAACAACAGAAATTTATTTTGGAGACTTGAATCAGGATCAAGATGTTGGTAGGGTTTGGGTGCCTGGGTAACTCAGTGGGTTAAGCCTCTGCCTTCGGCCTAGGCCATGATCTCAGGGTCCTGGGATGGAGCCCCGCATCAGGCTCTCTGCTCGGCGGGGAGCCTGCTTCTCCCTCTCTCTCTGCCTGCCTCTCTGCCTGCTTGTGATCTCTCTCTGTCAAATAAATAAATAAAAATCTTAAAGAAAAAAAAAATGTTGGTAGGGTTGTTTTCTCCTGAGATCTCTCTTCTTGGTGTGGAGATGGCTACCTTCTCACCGTGTGCTCACATGGCCCTTCTATTAGGTATGCATTCCTGGGATTCATTCTTCTTATAAGGATCCAGTTCCTATTGGATTAGAGCCCCTAACTTATGACCACATTTAACCTTATTACTATTTTAAGGACCCCCCCAAATATAGTCACTTTGGGTTTTAGCGCTTCAACATGAATTTTTGGGGGGATCACAATTCAGTCCATAATAATGATGTGGTTACTATCTCCATTTTAAAGAAGAGATGATTTTACAGATTTTAATTTACCAGGATCACCTAGGTAATGAAGAACTCCAAATACAGCTTTATGTGGTCCGGAATGTGTACTCTTGACCACCATACTGTACTGCCACAAGATGTAACTTAGATACTTTTTTTCACTGTCAAGCTCCATTCTCCACTACAACTATTATACTTTCCTCTAGGATTCTGGCATTAGGTTGTCCTTCAGTTTTACTTTTCAAGGCCGCTGTGAATTTTTATTGCTCTCCTCTTGAGTGTTTTTGTGAGAATGCAAAAGAAAATGTGTTAGTGACTACTAAATGGTTTTGAGCCATTTGAACTACCCAACTTCTGATCTCAAGTATATTTTGTATGGGTGCAAATAACTATGAAATTATATAAAATCTATAGAACTTCTTATCAGATTAGAGTAGGTATATTCTTTTTTTAAAAAATTTTTATTATTTTTATTTTTTTAAAAACATATAATGTATTTTTATCCCCAGGGGTACAGGTCTGTGAATCGCCAGGTTTACACACTTCACAGCACTCACCATGGCACATACCCTCCCCAATGTCCATAAAACCCACCACACTCTCCCGACCCCCCTCCCCCCAGCAACCCTCAGTTTGTTTTATGAGATTAAGAGTCACTTATGGTTTGTCTCCCTCCCAATCTCATCTTGTTTCATTTATTCTTTTCCTAACCCCCCATCCCCCTATGTTGCATCTCCACTTCCTCATATCAGGGAGATCATATGATAGTTGTCTTTCCCGATTGACTTATTTTGCTAAGCATAATACCCTCTAGTTCCATCCACGTCATCGCAAATGGCAAGATTTCATTTCTTTTGATGGCTGCACAGTATTCCATTGTGTATATATACCACATCTTCTTTATCCACTCATCTGTTGATGGACATCTAGGTTCTTCCCATAGTTTGGCTATTGTGGACATTGCTGCTATAAACATTCGGGTGCACGTGCCCCTTCGGATCACTACTTGTATCTTTAGGGTAAATAACCAGTAGTTCAATTGCTGGGTCATAGGGTAGTTCTATTTTCAACTTTTTGAGGAACCTCCATGCTGTTTTCCAGAGCGGTTGCACCAGCTTGCATTCCCACCAACAGTGTAGGAGGGTTCCCCTTTCTCCGCATCCTCGCCAGCATCTGTCATTTCCTGACTTGTTAATTTTAGCCATTCTGACTGGTGTGAGATGGTATCTCATTGTGGTTTTGATTTGTATTTCCCTGATGCCGAGTGATGTGGAGCACTTTTTCATGTGTCTGTTGGCCATCTGGATG
>PISX010027315.1:0-16087 GCA_004024625.1 Mellivora capensis | reverse complement strand
GAATGGGATTATTCTTGATGAGAAAATGTCAGTTTGTTTAGTCAGCACACACTGAGGCATGAATGTTAAATATTGCTACTTTCTTGCAGATAGTTTAAGAACTAGTTAAGTCAGTCACATAAGGAGACTCTGTAGTTTGTTATGTACACCTCTCCAGGAAAGATGCAACCCAGCTATTAAGGATCTATAACTCAATTATTTTGGGAGACTAGAGAAAGGCATTTGAAATTCTCAGGCCAAGTCTACAAGGTGTGAACAGAATGCCCTGATGCTTTTTACTACCTGTTGATCTATTTTGCTGTTGTTCTTTCTGATCTTTTAATAAAATCTTTTGAATGTTTAAAAATTGATGTAACAATATGATTGTCAATGAAAGAAGCATCTCTCTGACAGAACTCAGTGTTGAATTTTACAGATGTCTGAGGACTGGTGATAAAAACAGATTTGAAGAACTTGGATTTTGTTTTTCATGTGTAACGGAAGAAAATAATATTAAAAAGAAATCATATGCTTTGACAGTGGAGAAGATGAAATGATACTGAAAATAAAATTTTAAAAAATAGAAGGAAAAATGGTGAGAAAATTCTGTATATAGTTTATAAAACTAAAAAGATAAACATTGCAGAAGAATATTGTCAAATGAAGGTTTGCAAAAATCACCATTATGTTGAATAGAATATATATTTGCTGGCATTAGTGTTTTGGAATATTATATGTGTGTGGCTCCAATAAATGGAAGGAAAAAGAGTAAGAATATGATAAAATTGCTTGAAATAACAAGGACACATTCAAGAGGGGCAACTAGCATAAGGGGAAGAGACTTTGATATCATTATTATAATTCAGTTTATTTGTATATATGATGGGGTCATTTTGGAGTCTGTATGGGGAAGGTTATATTTCAATATCTGTATTTTGATAGGACTCAGAAAAAGTTGTGAAACAGCCTTTAAATTCTGCCTTCCTAAGAAAAATTAGACAGAATGTACTCTGATAATTATTTTTGAAAAAGAGAAATTGACAATAGGCTAAAAAAGTACGTTCTTCTGTTAATGAGAATCAGTATAACAAAGACTAATTGCATACAATCTGGAGGCATCTGCTTGAATTCAAACCCAATTTCAATTACTAGCAGGGTGATTTGGGGTAATATGTATAATTGCTCATATTTTTCTCACTTATAAAGTTGGAGCTGGTCGTACTATCTATTTTCATAGGCATATTGTAGGTTTAAAATAAATAAAAATGCGTGAAGCACTTAAGACAGTGACAGGCTCATAAGATTTATTGTATAATTGTTTTATTTCAGTATTTTCAGCATCAGCTAAGAAAAATATTAGTCACTTATTATGGTAATTGGAATATTGAAGTAAAAGACAGAGAGGAATATAAATTTGGTAATTTGAAAGGAAAAGCAGAAAAGAGTAGGTTAAAAAAATCCAATCATGTGTAAAGTGTTTCAGGATAAGAAAATTAAATAGGTAATTTGGAGATTGAAATATTTTTTTAGAAGAAACCAGTCTCTCACGGACCAAACACATGGAGAAAAACAGTAGAATATTCAGAAATATGAGAGAAAAATATGGTAGGAAAAAGCTATTGAAAAGAAAACAGGGATAAGAGGGTAAGAAGAGTTCATTGATAGTGATGAATATGAAATAGAAAAGTACTTTGGAGATCAATTGGCTAAGATTACATTTAAAAAAACTGAAAAATGCATCTTAAAGCAGAAGTAAAACTACAAAACTTTATGATATGACAAGAAAGCCAATGATTTGGAGATTAGAAATGCAGTTTATCATTGCAAGAAAGAGTTAAAATGGCATAATATTACCCTAGAACTTAGTATCCCTTATCTTCAAATCAAATCAAACTAAATATGTACCCTGCTTGTCAACTGAGTAACATTATTTCAACTTTAATAAACCTCAATTTCTTCATTTATAAAAGGAGGATATGATATCTTCTTCAGGATAGTATCACAAATATCAAACATAATAATAGTTATAAATAGCCAGAAAAACAGTAACAATAGAAATTACTGTAAGTAATATTATTAAATATTTAATGAGTAATGAAAGCATAGAATTATAAGGTGAAAGAATAAAATATAAGAAAAATAATAATCATGCGACTAAGTTGAGTTTATAAAATACTAATGATATTTATATTTAGAAATTTTATCTACTGATCAAAAATAGAATCTAAGTATGTTACTGTTCTTTATAATTAAAAACCCATTGTATCCAATAATATATGATATCTGAAAATACTTAAAAGTATAAGTCTGATTAAATATATTGGATACCTAGGTTCTAAGTTCTCAAATTAAAGAAATAGGGCAATTAACAGATGAAAGAACAGCTGTAGTAGTTGAAAGTAATATGACTTTGAAGATAAGGCTTAAAATATAGGTTACCACATAATGAACAATAGCCCAAAAGTAAGGGAGAAAGAGGCATTATTTTTGAAGGAATTTTAAGGACATTTTTTGGATGTATTTCAATAATTTGGTGAAAAATTTTAAGAAAGTAAGTGTTCCTAGTCTTTAAGAAGTCTTGACAAATGGATATGTCCATCATAACAGTCAAAATAGTGACTATACTAATTACTCCAACTTTCTTTGTACCCATTGTATTCCCCCATTTCTCCTTTCCCTACCACTCCTATATTTCTCAGGAAACAACCAGTTTGTATTTGCCACTGTAGATTAGTTTGAGTTTTCCATAATTTTATAGAAATGAAATTATACAGTATATATATTTTTTGTAAATGGTTTCTTTCACTCAATAAACTTATTTTGAGATTAACTCATGGCGAGCATGTATCATTAGTTCATTCTTTTTTGCTGTTTTTGAGTATTATTCCATTCTATAAATATACCATCAAATGTTTATTCATCGTTTTTCATTGATGATTATTTAGATGTTTCTCATTGGGGCTATTGCAAATAAAGCTTCTACAAATATTCATGTGAAGTTTTTGTACGAACATATGCTTTTATTCTTTGGATAAATACCTGGGACTTAAATGACTGGATCATAGATAGCTGTATATTCAACTTTAAGAAAAGGCAGTATGTTTTCTACAAGTGTTGTAATATTTATAATTCTTTTTTTAAAGATATTATTTATTTCTTTGACACAGAGAGAGAGAGAGAGAGAGAGAGACAAGCAAGGGGAGTGGTAGAGGGAGAAGCATAGTTGCACCAAGCAGAGAGCCTGATGTGGGGCTCAATCCCAGGGCCCCGGGATCATGAGATGAGCAGAAGGCAGACATTTATAAACAGAGCCACCAAGGAGGTCTTGTAATATTTATATTTCATCAGAAGCATGAGAGCCCCAGTTTCTCCATATCCTTACCATTGTTTAGTATACCACTCTTTTAAAACATATTCATTCTAATAGTTGGTAATGGTCTAATAGTTGGTAATGGTATTGGAATATGTATGTGTATGTGTGCATTAATGTTGAGAACTTTATTGAGATATAATTACAGACCACACAGTACACTAATTTTAAGTATACACATCAATGAATCTTAGTAAATTTAGTAAATTGTGCAACCATCACCACAGTCCCTTATGCCCTTTTACAATCATTCTTTTACCACCTTCTGTCCTAGACAAATGATAATCAACTTTCTGACTTTATAGATTTGCATTTCATTGACATTTAATATAAATGGAATCATATGTAGTCTTTTGTTTTTGTGTCTTCCTACGTTCCTTTTTTTTTTAGATTTTATTTATTTGAGAGAGACAGTGCAAGTAAGGGGAGGGGCAGATGGAAAAGCAGAATCCCTGCTGAACAGGGTGCTGGATGTGGGACTCAATCCCAGGAGCCCAAGATCATGACCTGAGGCAAAGACAGATGGTTAACTGACTGAGCCACTCAGATATCCCACTACTTTCTTTTTATTTTTTTTAAGATTTATTTATTTGAGAGAGAGAGGGTGAGAGAGAGTAAGGGTGTGGGAAACAGGGAGAGGGAGGGAGAAATCCAAGCAGACTTTGTGTGAGAGAAAAGCACAAAATACTTATTTACAGGTGAAAGATTTCATAAATTATGGAATAACAAAATTAAAATTTAAAAACATTATGTTTATTGATTAGAAAAGCAACATTTGTCAAACTATTTAGTATTTTTTATCGACATTTGTCACATCACTTAGAATTTCTGAGCCTTTGTTATACATTATTTCACAATATTTGAGAATCAAATGAAATAATTGTAAACTTCAACTATCCATTGCAATTGGTGTTATTATTATCCAATGGGACATTTTTTGGGAAATTTATATTAGACAAATCTGAATTTGAATTCTGCGACATAGGATGTTAACCTCTTCATGTTTACTCTCCTCATCTGTAAATAAGCATAATGATGAATAGTACTTACCTTGTCAAGTTGTGAGGAGAAAGTCACTGATGTTGCAGCACATTTTCATTGGTACCTAGTTAATATATATGAGCTTCTATGCTTAATATTATTGTTATAATGTTATAATTTTTTTATTATTTGTTTTTATCCACATGATCTCAAAATTACTATCAAGCTAAACCATTCTTTACGTATACCACACATTCACATTTTTACATTAGGAGGCCATTTTTTTTTTACATGACAAGATCAAATTTATGGTTCCATAAAATCACCTTGGCATGTCCCAATGATTTGACATGTAAAAGGAAAGGATAGTGGGAGATTACAATGAAGGTTACTATAGGTCTAATAATAATTGACTGTGGTTTGTACTATGGTAGTTATAATGAATAATGTGCTCCCCAGTCCCATCTTTATGCTATCAGATACATGAACACTTTATAAGTTCATTTTCTTCCAGGCCCTAGCCAGATATGTTAGACAAGAAAGAATAAATAAAAGGTATCCATATGGGAAAAGAAAAGCAAAACTATCTCTATTTGTTGATAACATGATTTTATATATGGAAAATCCTCAAGTATACATTAAACAACTATTAGAACTAATAAAGGCAGGATCATCAAGGAGGCATGATCCGAGATAAATTATACATAAATTTCATTTCCATATACTTCAAATGAACAACTGAAAAAAATGATTAAGAAAACAGTTCTAACTACAACGTGCCCAAAATTTAAATGTCTAGGATACATTTAACAAAAGTACAAGATTTCTATACTAAAAACAACAAAGCATTGTTGAATGAAATTAAAGACTAAAACATGGAAAAAAGATCACATGTTCATGGACTGGAAGATTTGACATTCTTAAGATGGCTGGATCAAAGTTCTCAGAGAACAGAACCAATAGGAGATTATAAAATCTCTTTATATCTATCTATCTATATTTATATCTATATATAATTATAATATATATTTTATTATAAAGAGAATTGTTTTAAGGTACTAGTTTACCCAACTATGGAGGCTGAGAGGCCTCATAGTCTGCTCACCACAAGCTGGAGATCCAGGAAGGCCAATGGTGTGGTTTGAAAGTTTGAGAGGTAGAAAGCCAGTGAGATAGACTCCTGTCTAACTCATAAGGCCTGAGATTCAAGAATTCTGAGGACAGAAGATTATGCCCAAACTCAAACAGTCAGACAGAGTGAAATATATAATCCTCCCTTTTTCTACGTTTTTGTTCTTCAGACCCTCAGTGGACTGGTTGATGCATGCCTACATTGGGGAGTGCAATTCCTTATATTCAGTCTACCAATTAAAATGCTAATATCTTCCAGAAATACCCTCACATACTCAGAAATAATCTTTAACCAGATATTTAGGCATCCCATTATCCAGTTGGGTTGACATGTAAAATTACTATCACAATAGTAACATTATCCAAAGTGATTTACAGATTCCAAAACAATCTCCTTTAAAATGCCAGCTACCTCTTTTGAAGAAAGTCAATTTCTTCAACTTGTCAAAGCTGGTTATAAAGTTTATATAGAATTACAAGGGACTCAGAATAGCCAAAACAGTCCCTATACAGTAGAACAATACTGGAGGACTTCTTATTTGAACATTTACTACAAAGCTACAATAATCAAAATATTGTGGTATTGGCAGGACAGCAGATATGTAAATCAATTGAACAGACGTGAGATCCAGAAATAAGTGGTTAATTGGTTTTGGACAAGAGTTAGGAAACAATTCAATGGGGAGAAACACTCTATTTAATAAGTCATGTTAAGATAATTATATGTCTGCAAGTAAAAGAATTATTTGAATTTCTATCTCTCACCATATATAAAAATTAACAAAAGTGAACAATAGATCTAAATATAAGAGCAAAACCTGGCAGAAGAAAAATAGGGGCAAATCTATATGACATTTGATAGAATGTGGATCATATTATAAGATAGTAAAAACATGGCAACAAAATAAATAAATAAATAAATAAATAAATAAATAGTGGATTTCATCAATTAAAAAAAATATATATATATATCACCTTTGGCCTAGAGTCTAAGATGGTGGAGCAGTAGGAGATATTAGTTTTATCTGTTCCCAGGAATTCAGCTAGAGTCATCAAATCATTCTGAACACATGCCAACTCAGTGGGAAATCTAAGAAAAGAATTGCTGCAATTCTACAAATAGAAAAGTGACCACTTTTTGCATGGAAGGAGGTGCAGAGACCTGAATCTGAGGTGATATATCAGAAGATAAACTGCAATGGAGAGAGAGCCTTTGTAAACCAGCTACCCGAAATAATATAACAGTGGAGCACAAAATCAGAGCTTTTAGAAGCCTGCTACAATGAGGGATGTCCTTGCCTGAAAGGTGTTAAAAAATAAATAAAAAGGTAGAATCCTAGGTGAGACAATGTGGTCTCAGAATCCCTTAGGTAACGGACAGAATGGCAATACCTGAGTTTGATAGAGTTCCCAAGTATCAGAGCAGAGAAGCTGGATACCATTAGTGAGTCCAGGAGTGGGTTTTCAGCTCAGTGTTGCCATAAACACAAACCACGGCACAATCAGCAGGCTATCTAAGCAGAATCTAGCAACCAGCAGAACGGCAGCAAGACCATTCACTTTTCTCAAGAGGAGTGGCATGTGTGTACACCACAGGAGTCTGCAGGGTTTGGAAACTTGAAGTAAGGTCATGTGCCTGAGATAGAAACACTTTGTCACAGTCTGGGTGAGTATAGAGTGCAGAAGGAGGCCAGGGAGACAGGGGTGGTTATTTGTTTTTACCTGAGGGTGCACTGAGCAGGGAGTGGGGGGGGGGTGCATGTTTTTGGGTCCGGGGCTGGAGACTGGGAAGATATCATTCTCATCCTCTAAAGTCTTGTGGAAAGCCTTAAGGAACAAAAGCCACAGAGAGCTATCAAGTGTCAATACTTATCCTGGCACCTTGGCAAGGGCATGCTATTCTGACTGGGGCAATGCACTTGAGAATAAGTGCAGCAGGCCCCTCCCCTAGAAGATCAGCAAGAAAATCAGGCTAAGACCAAGTTTACTGATCACACAGAACTGTAAAGCTCCAGCCCTAGGGGAAAATAGTACATAGAACTGATGGTTATTTTCTCATTATGCTTTCATCTCTTAACTTTAATTTTTCTTTCTCTTTCCTTTTCAACCAATTTCTTATTTTGTCAATTCTTTATTCAATTCTTTCTTTATTTATTTATGTCTTTTTCAATTTTCAATTTTATAGTTACATTCTAGCCTTTCATTGTATTTAATTTTATTTTTGTGTGTGTATATACGTATACACACAAAAGTGTATATATATATATATACACATATATATATATACACACACACACATATACATATATACACACAATTATATGTATATAATTAATTATAATACAAATTAAAAAGAAAGTTCTCAAATACAGAACTTAACCTTCTACCTAATGGAGCCAGAGAAAGAAGAGCAAGTAAGGCCTAAACCCCACAAGAGAAGAGAATTAATAAAGATTAGAGCAGAAATCAATGGAATACAAACCAAAAGAACAGTAGAACATATCAATGAAACTAGGAGCTGATTCTTTGAAAGAATAAGATTGATAAACCCATGGCCAGATTTATCAAAAAGAAAGGAAAGGACCGAAATAATAAATAAATAAACAAACAAACAAATAAATAAATAAATAAATAAATAATAAATAAAATCATGAATGAAAGAAGAAAGATCACAGCCAACACTGAAGAAATACAAACGATTATAATAACATATTATCAAGCAACTATATGCTAACAAATTAGACAATCTGAAAGAAATGGAGGCATTCCTAGAGATGTATAAACCACCAAAACTGAAACAGGAAGAAATAGAAAACCTGAGCAGACCCATTACCAGCAAGGAAACTGAAGCAGCAATCAAAAATCTCCCAAAAAACAACAGTCCCTGGCTGCAAGTCTGGTTCAACATCCACAAATCAGTAAATGTAATACACTACATTAATAAGGAATGACAAGAACCATATGATCCCCTCAATTGATGCAGAAAAATCTTTGACAAAAAAATAGCTTTCTTTCTTGATTAAAACTCTTCACAGTGTAGGGAGACAGAGTACATATCTCAATATAAAAACCATCTACAAAAAAATCCATAGTGAATATAATTCTCAATGGGGAAAAACTGAGATTTTTTTTTTTCCCCTAAGGTCAGGAGCATGACAAAGATGTCCAATATCACTATTGTTGTTCAACATATTACTAGAATTCCTAGCCCTCAGAAATCAGCCAAGAAAAAGAAATAAATGGCACTCAAATTGGTGAAGAAGAAGTCAAACTCACTCTTCACAGATGACATGATACTCTATGAGGAAAAAGCAAAAGACCCCTACTAAAAATTGGTAGAACTCATACAGAAATTCAGCAAAGTGAATATAAAATCAATGCACAGAAATCAGTTGCATTTCTCTACACTAACAATAAGACAGAAGAAATGCATATTAAGGAATCAATCCCATTTACGATTATCCAAAAACCATAAGATACCTAGGAATAAAACTCATTAAAGAGACAAAGGATCTGTACTCAGAAAACTATAGAATTCCCATGAAAGAAATTGAGATAAACACAAAGAAATGGAAAAACATTCCGTGATCATGGACTGGGAGAATCAATATTGTTAAAATATCTGTGATACCTAGAGCGATCTATATGTTTAGTGAAATCCCTACCAAGATATCATCAGCTTTTTTCATAGAGCTGGAATAAATAATCCTAAAACAGGTATGGAGCCAGAAAAGACCCTGAATAGCCAAAGGAATGTTGACTTCAAGTTCTATTATGAAACTATAATCATTGAGATGATATGGTACTGGCACAAAAACAGACATATAGATCAATGGAACACAATAGAGAACCCAGAAATGGACCTTCAACTTTATGGACAACTAGTCTTCAACAAAGCAGGAAAGAATATCTAATGGAAAAAAGACAGTCTCTTCAATAAGTGGTGCTCGGAAAATTGAACAGCTACATGTAGAAGAATGAAACTGGACCATTCTCTTACACCATACACAAAAATTAGACTCAAAATGGATGAGAGATCTCAGTGTGAGACAGGAATTCATAAAAATCCTAGAGGAGAACACAGGCAGCAAGCTCTGTGACCCTTGCCACAGCAACTTCTTGTTAGACACATCTCCAAAGGCAAGGGAAGCAAAGGCAAAAATGAATTACTGGGACTTCCTCAGGATAAAAAGCTTTTGCACAGCAAAGGAAACAGTCAACAAAACCAAAAGACAACTGACAGAATGGGAGAAGATATTTGCAAATATCCTATCAGATAACAGGCTAGTGTCTGAAACCTATAAAGAACTTATCAAACTCAACACCTAAAGAACAAATAATCCAATCAAGAAAGGAGCAGAAGACATGAATAGATGTTTCTCTAAAGAAGACATACAAATGGCCAACAGACACATGAAAAAACGTTCAACATCACTTGGTATCTGGGAAATACAAATCAAAACCACAATAAGATACCAGTCAGAGATACCACACCAGTCAGAAAGGCTAAAATGAACAAGTCAGAAAATGATAGATATTGGCGAGGATGCAGAGAAAATGAAAACTTCTTACCCTGTTGGTAGGAACGAAAGCCTGTACAGCCACTCCGGAAAACAATATGGAGGTACCTCAAAGAGTTGAAAATAGAGCTACCCTATAACCCAGCAATTGCACTACTAGATATTTACCCCAATGATACAAATGCAGTGATCTGAAGGGACATCTGCACTCCAATGTTTATAGCAGCAATGTCTAAAACAGCCAAAACATGAAAGAGCTCAGATGTCCATTGATAGATGAATGGATAAAGAATATATGAATATATATACTTTATCCATATATATATACATATATATATATATGTTCATAAGTGTTCACACTTATGATTCACATTCACAAAAACAAAAAGGTGAAAACAAACCAAATTTTCCTCAACTGATGATTGGATAAGCAGAATATGTTATCTTCATATGGTATAGATATAAAAATTATTAGTAAATATAACATGGATAAATCTTAAAAATATTATGCCAAACAAAAGAAGTCAGTCACAATATGCTGCATATTTTATGATTCTATTTATATGGAAGGTCCAGAATAGGCATATCTGTCATGTCATAAGTTAAATTAATTTTGATTTATGACATAGTGAGTGAGGAATGAATGTTAGAAGTCTGCTAAAGGAAATAGGACTTCTATTGGAGTGAGAACAATTCTCTAAAATTATATTGTTGTGATGGTTATTCAACTTAGAAAATATTAAAAATCTACTTACCATACATGTTAAATGCATTTATATAGTATTTGAATTATATCTCAGTAAATCTGTTTTAAAAACTTTCAACAGATGTTTAATATTTTACATAAAACTTCAGTGATTTGTGGTTTCTTGAAAGCATTACTTCCACTTGCTGTGATTAAATATTTGTATCAATATCTTTTTATAAAATTTTTTTATTTATTTGTCAGAGAGAGAGAGCGAGCACAGGCAGAGGCAGAGGGAGAAGCAGGCTCCCTGCCGAGCAAGGAGCCTGATGTGGGACTCGATCCCAGGACGCTGGGATCATGACCTGAGCCAAAGGCAGCTGCTTAACCAACTGAGCCACCCAGGCGTCCCTGTATCAATATCTATGTAATAAATTGCTAGCTAACATTAGTCAAATATTCTATCAGCAATGTTTTCTTAATATTATTGAGAGAAATACCAGTTTACAGGGACACCTATATTTTAATGTATTAAAAACTAACCAGTATGTGGTAGATGAACTCACTGAAAAAAAATAAATAAATAAAATAAGGAAGATCAACTCATTGAAAAAATAAAATTAGGACAGTATTTTTTGTTTCTATATAATAATGCACAGGCATCACTTCCATGAAACTCTTAATGGTGACACATTGTTATTTCAGTCTCCATGACCAAAACGACTAGTCTAAACTATATAAAACTTAAAATTATTCATGTATATTAATAGACATCAAAAGTACACAATCTCTTTTTCCAATCTCCTCAGCATACATATGTAAGAATGATTTTTCCTCATTGAATGCCACTAAAACAAACCAAAGAGATAGTTTAGATATACATTATCCCTCCTGAATACCACTGTCATCAATCTACCCAAGATTAGATAGGTTAATGTACAAAAAGCAAACTCATCATTATGTTAAACCACTCTAAACATTGACACAGAGTGTTTGTTCAAAGTGTATATATTCATTTAATATGATAAATCATTATTTCAGTTATAATTTGTGTTCCATTAAAATTGCAGAATAATGAAATGTTTCAAGTATCATAGTGAGTCCCTCCATTAATTGCCTATGTGTGCTTGCATTATTTCAAAAAACAGTATTTACAGTTTTCTGTTACATAGTACTGACTGTATTTTTTAAAGTGTAATTTTCTCTTTGTAGAATTTTATAATAAAAATTCTACTTGTACATTATAAGTCTTCTCTTTTTCAACTCATGTTTCCAGCAAGTAATTTTTTATATGTTGTAAGAAAAATGAAACAGGGTGCGAATTGTTTTTCTTTTTAAAGATTTTATTTATTTAGTGGGGCACCTGGGTAGCTCAGTGGGTTAAAGCCTCTGCCTTGGGCTCAGTTCATGATCCCAGAGTCCTGGGATGGAGCCCCACATCAGACTTTCTGCTCCACGGAGAGCCTGCTTCCTCCTCTCTCTGCCTGTCTCCCTGCCTACTTGTGATCTCTCTCTCTCTCTCTCTCTGTCAAATAAATAAATAAAACCTTAAAAAAAGATTTTATTTATTTATTTGGCAGACAGAGATCACAAGCAGGTGCAGAGAGAGAGATCACAAGTAGGCGGAGAAAGAGGCTGCTGAGCAGAGAGCCAGATGTGGGGCTCAATCCCAGGACCCTGGGATCATTACCTGAGCTGAAAGCAGAGGCTTTAACCCACTGAGCCACCCAGGCACCCCCAGCAAATTGTTTTTAAAATGGCTATTTATCACAGATGTTTCAACAGTAATCCATAAGAGGGCACCTGCTCTGGCCCTCCTCTCGCCAAAGGCTTTCTTGTAAAATAAAGCAAAAATGTACCCACCAGAAACCTACAACCACCTCTGCTAAACAAAAATCCCTGGAAACTGAGACCATTGACTTCCCTATCAAAAATTTCCCAGACCATTTCCAAATTCTCTACTCACCTCTTTTCTTGGTCTTACCTCATGAGGGCAAATCACACCCCTGATTTGTAGATCTCTTACTCTAAAAATGCTTAAAGGGTAAATGTTGCAGAGACTATTAAAAGAGCTTGAATTTGTGGACTAGGGAATCTGTATATGTGTGGGAAAGCCTTCAATATACAAACCAAGTTGATAAGGGAAGTAGGACAAATACTGGCCTGGAGTTGAGACAGAGAATTTTCTTCCTCTAGGTTGTCATGTACCTAAAGAGGATCTGGTCATTCAGATCACTTAAAAAATATATCTGTCAAGATAGATGAATAGAGCTTATTTTATGTAATAGTTCATTAGCTTAATTATAACTTTGGAATATTCAGACATGTGAAATGTGATCCTTTATTTATACTTCTGCCCTAATTCAAGAAAATCACCAGGGTATATGTGACAATCACATTTATGGTCAATATTCATCCATTCATAAAGCAATTATTTATTAAGTTACTATCATGTGCCAGACACTGATTTAGGTGTTGAGAATATAGCAGTAAAACAAAACAAAAGGCATACACTTCACAAACTTTTTTTTCTGAGGAAAAATTGGACTATATTTAGTAAAGTTAAACATGCTCACATCAAATGCTACAGAGTTCTAAACATGGAGACCTATTTTACATAATATCTTACTTTTATACATCTGTAAAAACACTTGTATCAAAAATAAGAAGAACATAAATGTCCATCAACAAGAGATTGATTCAATAAAATACAATATTGATAACTGCAATATTATATAGTAATAAATCAAATGAAATAGGTATATATATGTATGTGTGTGTATATATATATACACATACATAACAAACGTTAGAAAAGATGTGGAGAAAAGAGACTCCTTGCACCTTGTCAGTAACATTTGAATAGCCACTATAAAAAAAACAGTATGAAGTTTCCTCAAAAAATTAAAAATAGAGCTACCATATGCTCAAGCAATCCCATTTTTGGGTGTATATCCAAAAAAAAATTTAAAAAATGAAATCAGTATCTCAAAGACACAAATGCCCTCCCAATTTCACTGCAGCATTGCTCACAGTAACTAAGACATTGACACAACTGAGTGTCTATTACTGTATGAATAGACAAAGAAAATATTACACACATATACATATATATTTATACATGTAATATATTTTATGTTTTATAATATTGCATATTATGTATTATAATCATTATAGAAGTATACAATATAATATAACTCAGCCATAAAAAGGAAATCTCCAATTTATGACAATATGGATAATCCTGGTAGACAGTATGCTAAGGAAGATAAGCCAAATATAGAAAGATGTATACTGTGTGGTATCACTTATATGTAGAATCTAAAAATGTCAAACTCACAGAAGAATGGTGGTTGCCAGGGACTGGGGGTTGGTAAAAATGGAAAAATTTTTGTCAATGGTATAAACTTTCACTTATAAGATGAATATGTTCTGGGGATATAATATATAGCATTGTGGTAACAATTAATAATACAATATTGTATACTTGAAAGTTGCTGAGACTGGATCTCAAATGTTCTTATAATACACAACAAAATGATTACTATGTGAGATGATGGACGTGGTCATTAGCTTAATTGTGGTAATCACTTCACAAAGTATATGTATATCATATCATCACACTGCACATCGTAAATATATACAAATTTTTGTTAATTACACTGCAATAAAGCTGGAGGGAAAAAAGATCAACATAAATCAAATAAATGGCATATAATTTCTGAAAATATACTCATTATAATATTTAGATAGGATTTAGAAACATGCATAACTCTTAGAATTTATATAAATTGAATTAGACTACATATAAATCCAAGGAAATGATAAAACTTTTTATTTAGATAATGTTTACTCTGGCAGTATCAGTAATGAGATTCAATAGAGAAAAACTGCACAAGAACATCCAAACATTATGGTTATGTGTTATGGCTATTAATATGATAGGTGTTCATTGTCATTCTTTACTTCTTTGTCAATCTTAAAAAAAAAAAAGAAATTAAAAAGGAAAAAAGACTATGAAGCAAAGCTATATTGACTTCAATAAGCAGTTTACATACTTACCCAGCAGAGTATTTGAACCAATAATTACCGATGATGATTGGATTTATGATAGCTATTAAGATTTTTTTCCTATAGTAGAATGACAGTGATGGTACAGTTCTGTTCTGATGATGGAAAAGTTATGTTCATGGTACTAGAATAGTGTGGAAGAAATAAAGCTGAGTAGGTTAAAGAAAAATAATTCTAGGAGAATAGATTAATTATCTGGGGGATTTAAAAGTCACCACAAGGGGCACCGGGTGACTTGGTGAGTTAAAGCCTCTGCCTTCCACTTGGGTCGTGATCCCGGGGTCCTGGGATGCAGCCCAGCATTGGGCTCTCTGCTCAGCAAGGAACCTGCTTCCCTTTCTCTCTCTCTGCCTGCCTCTCTGCCTACTTGTGATCTGTCTCTGTCAAATAAATAAATAAAATCTTTAAAAAAGTCATCACAAACTATCATGGAATTAATTTCTACCTATTTTCACTATTTTGATGCTCTGTCTCTCTATGTCTCTATGTATCTCATTCCCATCTTTCTTTCTCTTAATTAATTCTGCTTTAGAATGGTGGAAGGATAATAGTGTGTGAAAAATGATACCAATTTTTTTAAAAGATTTTATTTATTTATTTGACACAGAGAGAGAGAGTTCACAAATAGGCAGAGAGGCATGCAGAGAGAGGGGGAAGCAGGCTCTCTGCTGAGCAGAGAGCCCAATGCAGGACTGGATCCCAGGACCCTGAGATCATGATCTGAGCTGAAGGCAGAGGCTTTAACCCAATGAGCCACCCAGGCACCCCAAAATTATACCAATATTTAAGCAGCATATAGAGGAGAAGAATATGCAAAGTAGTTTTAATGACAAAGCCAAGTTTCCATGAAAAAAAAAGAATCATTTAGTTAAAAAAAAGGAGGGGTAGCATAGACATTTTAACAATGTTTATTCTTCCGATCCAAGAACATGGAATGGTCTTCCATCTTTTTATGTCTTCTTCAATTACTTTCATGAGTGTTCTGTAGTTCCTCGAGTATAGATCCTTTACCTCCTTGGTTAGGTTTATTCCCAGGTATCTTATGGTTCTGGTGCTATAGTAAATGGATTGATTCTCTAATTTCCTTTTCTGTATTTTCATTGTTAGTGTATAAGAAAGCCACTGATTTCTCTACATTGACTTTGTATCCGGCCACATTACTGAATTGCTGTATGAGTTCTAGTAGTTTGGGGGTGGAGTCTTTTGGGTTTTCCATATAAAGTATCATGTCATCTGCGAAGAGAGAGAGTTTGACTTCTTCCTTGCCAATTTGGATACCTTTTATTTCTCTTTGTTGTCTGATTGCTGTTGCTAGGACTTCTAATACTATGTTGAACAAGAGTGGTGAGA
>PISX010027314.1:0-23111 GCA_004024625.1 Mellivora capensis | reverse complement strand
TAAAAAAGAAACAAAAACACAGGGGAAGAACATTTTTTGAAAGTCATTCACACACAAAAAATATAAGTAAAAGTTAAACAGTAAAAATTTTCCCAAGGTAATTAAAATTTCCATGATTAAAAAAAAAAGACCAGGTCTTGGTGTGCCAGAGATTGGGTTAAATGGGGGATGGGGACTAAGGAGGTCACTTGTGATGAGTACTGGGTGCTACACGTGAGTGGTGAATCACTGAATTCTACTCCTGAAATGAATATTATACTGTATGTTAACTAACTGGGATTTAAATAAAAACTTGAAACTACCAAAGAAAAGAGAAAGGCCAGGTCTTAACATACAGGGAACCAAGAGGTCCAGGCTTCACATTCTCAGCCTCATATTTAGACACAAAGTGATCTAGATATATATAGATACCTCTATCCATAGAGCCAGGGCTGCATTTTAATGATTAAAAGAAAAATATATCAGTCATACAACTTTGTTAGAGGTAAACATTTTCTTCGATTATACATTTTCTGTAAACTTACGTTGTCTTTTTTTTTAATGGAATCACAAAAATGGAAGGATTTTAGGCCTCCTTTATTATTATACTGTTTTTTTTTTTTTTAAAGAATTTTATTTATTTATTGGACAGACAGAGATTACAAGTAGGCAGAGAGGCAGGCAGGGAGAGAGAGGAGGAAGCAGGCTCCCCACAGAGCAGAGAGCCCGATGTGGGGCTCGAACCCAGGACCCTGGGATCATGACCTGAGCCGAAAGCAGAGGCTTTAACCCACTGAGCCACCCAGGTGCCCCAATACTGCAACTCTTAATTAGAACTACTTATTTGATCCTCATCCTGGCTTGTGGTATAGGGCTCCTAAAAAACCCTTGGGATTTCCTAAGTGATGAGAGCAGTAAAGGTGTATTGTTATGTTAATGATGGCTTTTGCAAAGTGCCTAAGGAGGAGGCTGGTTGCCAAAATAGGCAACCCAGTGATTAGAGGTTTGGACCTTTCAGTCCCACCCCCTTAATTCTGGGGGAGGAGGGGTGGGAGGTTGAATAACCAGTGGCTAAGGATTTAGTCAACCATGATTATGTAGGGAGGCCTCTATAAAAACCCAAAGGAGGGGGGTGCACAGAGCTTCTGGGTTGGTGAGTGCATGGAGAGTGGCCCACTGGGAACCCTGGAGGCCCCACACCCTTTCACATCCCCTGCTCCATGCATCTTTTCCATCTGGCTATTGCATTACATCCTTTTATAATACCAGTGATCTAGTAAGTAAAATGTTTTTGTAGTTCTGTGAGCCACTCTAGCACATCATTTGAACCGGAGGAGGAAGTCGTTGTGATGTGGGTGAGATCTTAACAGCCCAACAGTCAAGAAAGAATGCTTGAGATGTTTAGGGTGCAAAAGGGTGTTTCTTTTTTAAAAGATTTTATTTATTTGACAGATATCACTAGTAGAGAGGCGGGCAGAGAGAGAGGGGGAAGCAGGCTCCCCGCTGAGCAGGGAGCCAGTGGGGCTCCATCCTAGGACCCTGAGATCATGACCTGGGTGGGAGGCAGAGACTTAATCCACTGAGCCACCCAGGTGCCCTCAAAAGGGTGTTTTCATTAAAGCCCCATGGGCACAAAGAGCTGCATGGTGATTGTGAGGAGTGATTGGTTATATAGGGTTTTCTGTCCTATGGAGGTGTAGGTGACATTAGGACTCCAGGAAATTGGCCCTTGTATGAGTCTGCAATACCCAATGTAATGATTAAGTTGTTTACACAGGGTGGTCATTCCATACAGAACAATTGTTCTACTAGACAAATAAGATGAATTCCACAAATATTGACTTAAATGGGACTTTGCTAAAAGGTCTTAAGAAATCCTTATGGAATATAGGCTTTTTTTTTTTTTTTTAAGCCTGTAAGAATAAATGGGTGTGATAATTCATTTTATGTGACTCAGGCAATTTTCTGACAAGATGGTGGTCCTTTATACCATTAGGAAGTAACCAACCTGAAATGCAGTAAATGTGAGAGTCTTCAAAATTATAGTCTTCAAATAAAGACGTCAATAAAGTCTTCGAAATTATAACTTGGTTCGTAAGTGGTGGAAATGAAGAGAGGCAGGCAGGGTAGTCATGCCCTGTTATAAACCAAACAGTAGGGTGGAGAAAAATAATATATCAGTGCTAGAATTTATTTACAGCTGTCCAAAGGAGGAGTGCCTGGGTGGCTTAGTCATTCGAACATGTGACTCTTAATCTCAGGGTTGTGAGTTCAAGCCCCACATTGTGTGTGGAGCCTACTTAAAATATAAAATAAAATGAAGTTAAATTAAATTAAAAAAAAAAAAAGAAAACTGCCCTAAGGAGAAGGAAACTCCAGCTAGTGGACATAAACATTCTTGATAGTACAGTGAAGCAGATACTAAGAATATTAAATCCTGCTCACCTTGGAAAGTTCATTAGCAGGAGCCAAGGGTCAGTTCCAACAAACATTGACTTAAGGGTCAGCACTGATGAGAATTTAATGATGAGAACAGTTGTGTTCCTGAGAGAGGCAAGCTGGGAGATATGCATTAGGAAAATTACTCTGGGAAGGGGCTTTTGTGGGACTGCCTCCTAGGGACCATGAAGACCAGAATGAGGTGGTTGTTGGTGGGACTGGGAAGGCAAGGAAGGCTATATGAAGCATTGTATAGGTAGAATCTCATGGTAACTTATTAGATATGGGGAGCTGAATTTCATTATAAAACTGAGGTTTTTAAATTTGGGTACTGAAAGATGGTATTAACACTATACTTGAAACAAAAAGAACATGTGGAAGAGAGGTGTTGTGTCATGGATTTAAGGGATTGCAGCACCTAGCAACTTGATAGATGTTATTTCTTGCCATGACCCAACCAGGCAGAAAATGACTCCAAGGGTATATAATCAAGTGTCTGTCAGGCATTGGCCAGTATTTTGGAGACAGCTTAGATGAGCGAACCACAATACATCTTTCTTTGTTAAAGAACCTGGAATTGCAAATCCTAGAGTCCATTTAGAGATCCAAAATATGATCAGCCTGATAAAATGTCCTAGTTAATTATCTGACAAATTGCTTTACCTCAGTTAATTCCTCCCTCCTTAATATTTGCAGAATTTGTACAGTTCTTTTTATAGTATAATGATTTGCTATACTGAGAGTTCCTTGACTAAAGGGACCCTTTCTGGGTTACCTGGCTGGCTCAGTTGATAGAGTGTGCAACTGTTGATCTCATGGTTGTGCGTTCAAGTCCCACATTGGGGGTAGAGATTAATTAATAAAAAGTTAAAAAAAAATAAAGGGACTATTTCTTACTGAACTTCATGTTGTCAGCCATTAGTGTAAGGACCTAACAAAAATATTGGCTAAGTAATGAGTAACGCCTGGATGAACAAATGCTCTAGGGACCCTTTTAGACCTCATTGTTGTCAAGGCTATGCCTAGCCAAGGGAGTCCTGACATTGTCTCAAATTGCTCCTCCAAGGGGGCAATATTGATGTTGGGTATATGGGACACATCAGGTCTTTGATTGGCAGGTGGTGGTGATACTGTGTAGTGTGAGGTTGAGGGAGGGTATCACGGTGATGGGTCTAGAAGAGCAGACATCTACATTAGCACATTTATTTATTCCTTTATTTTTACGTGTATAAAACTATTTATCATAATAAAATTTTATTTCTTCTTAGACACACCCATGGTATAGTCACTGTGGCCTGTGGTTTTGGTTTAATGGCCTTGGACACGACATTTCCAGAAGTGGAACAGCCTTTTGTGGGCCCGAATCTTCTTCAGTTGCTCCCCGTCTTATGAAGTGTGTTATTCAGACCATTGGTCAGGACTTGGCTGTATTTTCCATCCTTCATGTCCTTTTGTCTGTTTAAAAACCTTTTGCCTGGGATCTTGCACTGGTGAGGATTGTGCATAATGGTGATCACACACCCCACCTCATCCTCAGTTCTTCTGCCCTCTTGGTGAGATTGATGTCTGCTTTCTTCCATACCACGTGAGCATATCTTCGTAAAGTGTGCTGGAACTTCTCAGGGATCACTAGAGACGTGTTGGTGGCCCCAGTGGCAGCGTGTAGGTCTCCCGTGGAAGAGGCAAGTACATTGATTTTTAGTGCCTCTCTACTTTCTCTACATTACCCTGATCAAATTTTCCTTTTCCTTTTATTAATTCTCAGATATCTGTACCTAAGAGGTAGTACTTATGAGGCACAAGGCTAAATGATGGAATATAGAATACAAAGAACAAGTTCTAGAGTACAAAGGATCCCATCCCAAGGCCTGTGCTGTTCTCTGACAGCTCCTGTTGTATCAGAGACTCATGCCCAGTGAACCTCTGATAGCCTTCTTGCTTTTCAGTCAACGTGGTTCCTGTGTTCATCTTGTATCGTGTTAATTCTCTTTGAAACATTTCCCCTCATTTCACAGGAATGCATAATACAGTCTGCCTTACCTAAAAAGTCTTCTGTTTGTAAACAGTCTCTTGTTTCATGGGGAGAATATTTAAGTCTTGTTTTTTTAAAAGATTTTATTTATTTATTTCTTTGACTGAGACAGAGAGAGCGAGAGTGAGAGAGAGAGAGAACCTGAGCATAAGCAGGGGGAGCAGCAGAGGGAGAGGGAGAAGCAGGCTCTCCATTGAGCAGGAAGCCTGATGTGGGGCTCTATCCCAGGACCCTGCAATCATGACCTGAGCCAAAGGCAGATGCTTAACAACTGAGCCACCCAGGCGCCCTGAGAATATTTCAGTCTTAATATTAACATTGGGGCTTGACTTGCTGTAAGGTTTGTATTTGCTTTCGTTATCAATTTAATGGGTTTTTGATAATTTTTTATGAGACTCAGCAAAGTTCTAACAGTGCTATTTAGTATTTTAAAACAAATCTTTCTCTGTGATTCTAATACGGATTCAGTATCTGCTTTGGATTTGATGATAATCTTAAATAATACACTGGTTAAAAACCAGATTTAAATGTATTTATTTTTTAAAGCATTGACCTTGCTTTGGGAAACAATATTTTTTTAGCCCCTGCTGAACAAGCAGTTCCAAATAAACCCTTCCCACCTTCCTTGTCCCTTATTATTGTCTTCTTGTTTGAGAAAGAAATGCATTGCATTGTCTTACATGAAAATTGGATCCTTATTTTTATGATACTTAGGAATATTTCACTGTTCCTAACTAACTTAGAAATTGTGTAAGAAAAATAAAAGAACTGAAACTAGGTTTGCCAAATCCTGAGATGTGCTTATTAAAATTGGAAACAGTAATAAAACAAATGAAGCCAAAATAGAGTAAAAGCCAGTATGCAACTATGGGCTCGTTGGGAAACAAATATAAAACAAGTTTGTCGTTCTAAGTGAAGCAGGCGAGGTTGAGAGGTGTGAGCCAAGGTTATAATAAAAATAATAAGTGAATTGTCAATTCGTATATGATTTAGCCCTGTGGTTCTCAAACCTTAGTATCAGAACCACCCTGAGGGCATGTTGAACCACATCTTTCTGGATTTCACCCACAGAGTGTCTGATTTAGTAGGTCTGGAGTGGAGCTGGAATATTTGTATTTCTAATCAGTTTCCAGGTGATACTAATGCTGCTGGTAGGGACCACATTTTGAGAACTACTAATTTAGCCAAATAGCAGAACGCCAGAAACCCTTGAACTTGATCATATGGATGTACATTTATTATCAGAGAATGGTAAATTCATATTGGAACAATGAGAGGGAAAGACAGAGAGACACCCCTCTTGGTCTCCACCAACCTTATCTCTTCCAACTCTTTGTACAGCATTGGTAGTTGCTAAGACATCAACTTTGTATTCTGAATTTTATAATGAATGGCAAGAAGCAAGCTTTTCTTGCACAGCGTGTCACATTAAGTTGCTGCTCTAGTCAGTGTCAGAAAGTTGTCTACGGCAGAGTTAGAGATCATGAATATGGAAGGAATGATAGAATTAGGAAGTCACTATTTGCAACTCCTGATGTAATAATTCAGGCAATAGTCATCAGTGGTTGAAAGCAGTAGGTGAAAGGCTGTGGTGATCTTTACAGCGGAGGGATTCAACAGTTACTACACAAATCTGATGAATCTTAACACAAATACAGAGAAACAGTCAGGCATTGTGTTTGATATGATGTGACATGAAACACGATATGATGCCACACTCTAAATATTCCTGCCAAATACGGTGAACCTGAATCTAACCAAGGCTCTGGGGCTTCCTTCCATTTACAAAACTATGGGAGAAAGGAACAAATTGAGTGATGGCACAGGGAAGAAAACAGACACATCTAGAGTATGGAATATTTTATGGGAGAAACCAGTAAGATAGGGGGAAAAAGTTGGAGTAGTCTCCTCTAAATTCAGAGAGACATAAGCAGACGTGTTCGTGGACCTTCTTTAGATCCTGGTTTGAACAAGCTGAATCCAAGAAAAAAATACAAAGACCAGGAAATGAATGGTCTGAGTATTAGCCAGCACCAGAGAGAGAGAGGGAGAACACAAAAGCAGGGGGGAGTGGCCAGCAGAGGGCGACGCAGGCTTCCTTCATGACCTGCTCAGGTCATGATCTCAGGGTCCTGGGATGGAGCCCGGCCTCTAGTTCTCTGCTCAGTAGGGAGCTTGCTTCCCCCTTCCCCTCTGCCTGCCTCTGCCTGCTTGTGATCTCTCTCCCTCTGTCATATTTGACATAGTGTCTGGGTATATGAAAATGCGTTATAGTGTTATTATAGTGTTACAGTGTTGGCTACTTGGTGTGTATTAAAAATTAGCATCATAAAAAATAGTAGAAAGAGAACCTTGTAGAAAGAGAACCTAGCTTTTCTTCTCTTAGTCTTAAAGTATGATAATTTAAAAAATCCGAAGTAAATTTTCATTGCCCTAATACTCTGTTTAGAATCTTGCCTGCATTGCTTATTTACCATGTAACCTTGGGCAAAGGAATTATTAGGTTAGTTTTCTGCTAAATGGCAGTAATAATAGTATCGACTTTAGGGTCTATATGAGGATTAAAACAGATAATGAATGTAAATCTCTTTACACAGGGCCTGATATGTAGTAACCACTCAATAAACATTAGTTATTATTTTATGAATGATTGTTTTTTTCCCCCCTATCCTTTTTATTTTTAAAGATTTATTTATTTGACAGAGAGAGAGAGAACTTGAATGGGGAGTAGAAGCAGAGGGAAAGGGAGAGAGAGAATCCTCAAGCAGCCTACCCGCTGAGCATGGAACCCAACTCAGGGCTCCATTCTGTGACCCTGAGATCACAACCTAAGCTGAAATCAGTAGTTGATTGCTTAACTAAGCCACCCTGGTGTCCTCCCCCGCCGCCCGTCTTTTTTTCCTATCCTTCTAATAAGTCAGGAGTTACTTTCTTTTCCTCTCAGAGTAACCATTTCTAAAAGAGATATCAACTAATATTAAGGATGTTGTCTACATTTTTAAGTGAGGAGCTTTACTTGTATAGTTAATGTATAAGCTTAAAATATTTTTTTAAATATATGACCTATGACATATGTTAATGACGTGAAAATATTTTCATTGGGTTTTGGGGCTTGAGAAAATGATTTTTAAAAAAAAAATATTTAATTTATTTATTTCATAGAAAGAAAGAGAGCATGAACAGTGGGAGTTGCGGGAGAAGGCCAGAGGGAGAGGGAGAAGCAGGCTTCCCGCTGAGCAGAGAGCCCGATGTAGGACTCGATCCCAGGACCCTGGGATCATGACCTGAGCCGCAGGCACATTCTTAACCAACTGAGCCACCCAGGTGCCTGAGAAAATGATTTTAAAACAAACATCCTTTCATTCACTGATGCTAGTGCAGTGTGACTTATTCTTAGTTTGCAATAAATAATCTATGTGCATTCTTCGGAAAAGGTAAACATCTTTTCTAAAGCTCTTAAAGCCTAGCTGAATTTAGAAGTAAGCTATAATCCCAAATCGACTTAGTCAGCTCCAGAACTGTCTTATCCTTACAGATGGATTGTCAGTATTGTAACTGTGATGCTTCGAGTGCCGTGGGAGGAGATCCAGAGGGTCCTGGGGTGCAAGTCCAGGTGACTCCAAGTTCTTTAACGACAGGGAAGGAAAAGTTAAGAAGTGGCACATTTTGGGGGAAATACTTCAGTAATATTGTTATACAAGGAGGAAGAGAACAATACAGCTGGAGAATTAAATGGAAAGATGAGCACACAGATGGATCAGAAAGTGGTGTTTTGCCAACTGGATGACATCTGGCACGCTAGAGTGAAGTTAATTACCTAACAAGTGAAACAAAGTCCAAGTAGCAAATGATCTTTTCATCTTTCTGCAGGAATATAACATTCCCAAAATAAGGCATGTTATAAGGGAAAACCAGAGACAAAGATAGAGTTTAAAAATAAAATCCTCCTTTAAACAGATGTGAAATCCACAGCTGGAATTAAAGCAGTCAGGAATGTGGGAAGAAGGCAGTTTATAAGAAACCTTAATATGGTATTAACTCTGACAGTGGATTAGGGCATAGAAGACAGCAGCAAATTTTCTTTCTCCCAAGATTGCTATGGTTTATCAGATTATCAGCAGTACTTACAAAGCAAAGCATATATAAATGCTTTTTTTTTGTTTTTTTGTTTTTGTTTTTTTCAGAAACAAAGCA
The DNA here is from genome assembly GCA_004024625.1 of Mellivora capensis. Taxonomy (NCBI): domain Eukaryota; kingdom Metazoa; phylum Chordata; class Mammalia; order Carnivora; family Mustelidae; genus Mellivora; species Mellivora capensis. The sequence continues at coordinate 14,467 of PISX010027314.1, read as the reverse complement.
GAGAATTATATTGGTAACTGATTATGGATCCATGACTACAATAAAACTTTTCTTTGAGATAAACTTACTTATAAAATGTTCTTCAAGTCATCAGTATTATTAAGATGCCTTTCATGCCAAGATTTATTTTCATGACCTCTTCCCTCTGTTCTGTATCACTATGGCCTGGGATATCTTTCTGAGACAGTGAATCCAATCTGAATTTTAGTCACAGTGACAGAAATTAAAATAGCATGAAATATCCAAAATCTTTTTTTATGTTATTCCCTGACTTTGTGGGGAGAGGGGGAGAAAACCTCAGGTTTGCAGTTCTACCTCCAAGATTTGCTGTTTTAATTACTAAAGAACAGTAATTTCCAAGTCTTTAGGCTTTAGGCTTTAGAAAAGCAATAATAAATTTTAAAATTTCTGTTGTCTTTCTGATGCATTAAAGGTAATGTTTGGGGGTACCTGGGTGGCTCAGTTAGTTAAGTGTCTGACTCTTGGTTTTGGCTCAGGTTGTGATTTCATGAATGGTGAGATCAAACCCCATGTAAGGCTTTGCAGTCGTTGGGGAGTCCACCTGAAGATTCTATCCCTCTGGCCCTCCTCCCACTCAGCTGTCTCTTTCTCTCCCTCTCTCTCAGATAAATATATAAATCTTTTCAAAAAATCAATAAAGGTCAAGATAATATTTTCTTAAAGATTTTATTTATTTATTTGACAGAGATCACAAGTAGGCAGAGAGGCAGGCAGAGAGAGGAGGAAGCAGGCTCCCTGCTGAGCAGAGAGCTTGTTGTGGGGCTCGATCCCAGGACCCTGGGATCATGACCTGAACCGAAGGCAGAGGCTTTAACCCACTGAGCCACCCAGGTACCCCCAAGGTCAAGATAATATTTTATTCCAGTTCCCAAAGCTGGGTGAGATGGTAGGAGCAACATATTTCTGAAAGGCCGTCAGCAGTGGTTAATGAGCACTTACGATATCCCATCTTCAGTTCTAGGTGCTAGGGATATAGCTATTAAGTAGACAGACAGGGACCCCAAGTACAGGAAGCTTCATTTTAGGGGAAAGAGAGACAAAGAAATAAACCAAATCATTTCAGGCAGGGGCTTGTGCTGGGGGAAAAGAACATAAGGTCATGTGATTGACAATGTTGGGGGAACTGTATTAGTTTGGGCTGAGGGGGGAGCTTATCAGCTAAGGATCAGATAAGGAGCCGGTTACATCCAGAGTAGAGGCAAGAACATTGTAGGTAGAGGATAGGGCTAGTGCTAAGGCCCAAGGGTAGGAATAAATTTGGTCAGGGACAAAGCATGGAAAATATAACGCATTTGTAATGAAGTTACTGATTGCATTAAATATGCTTAAGATGACAGTACTAATAGTAGAAAAACTAGTCCTTAGGAGGAGAATGAAATTCAAAGTATCCAAGAGTGGTATCCGTGATTGCAGTGTAACTGGGAGAACAGGCAAGGCCCAGATGCTACAGAATAAATGAGCTTCATTCCTGAATTAATTCCAATTACTCTTGGCCTAGACTCAAAGCCATCATAAGAACACTATCCAAATGGACTCAAAGAGGATAACATTTTTCCACAGTTTAAACATTAGGAAGTAGGCAGAATATAATGCCAGCTTTGTAAAACAACTTACAGCAACTCTCTTCTCCCCATTTTAAAGCCCCCTCCTAAGACAGCACTGCAAAAATATTTAAAATATTTCATATATATCTTTTAGTTCCCTAAAAGATATATATATAAGCTCATATATATCTTTGATATATAATTTCATATATATCTTTGAAGTATTGGTTAGAAATATTAATACTTATTGGTAAATAAGGGACATAAGTCTTAAATCTAATTATCTTTAGATTTTTTTTTTACTTTTTACTTTAAATTCAATTAATTAACATAATGTATTAGTTTGAGAGGTAGAGGTCAGTGATTCATCAATATTTTATAACATCCAGTGCTCATTACAATACTTACCCTCCTTAACGTCCATCACCCAGTTACCCCATCTCTCCACCCTCTCCCTTCCAGCAGTCCTCAGTCCCCTATAATTAAGAGTCTCTTATGGGGGATGCCTGAGTGGCTCAGTTGGTTAAGGATCAGCCTTCCACTAAGGTCATGATCCCAGGGTCCTGGGGTCGAGTCCAGTGTTGGCTGACTGGGGAGCCCACTTCTCCCTCTGCCTGGCACACCCCTGCTTGTGGTTGCTCTCTCTGACAAATAGAGAAAATCTTAAAAAAAAAAAGTCTCTTATGGTTTGTCTCCTTCTCTGATTTCATCTTCTTTTATTTTTTTTCCTCTCTTCCCCATGAGCCTATGTTTTGTTTCTTAAATTCCATATATCAATGAGATCATATGATATTTCTCTTTCTCTGATTGATTTATTTTGCTTAGCATAATACCCGCTAGTTCCATCCATGTCTTGCAAATGGCACTTTTTTGGATCGCTGAGTTGTATTTCGTTATGTATATATACCACATCTACTTTATACATTCATCTGTTGATGGACATTTGGGTTCTTTCCATAGTTTGGCTATTCCGGACATTACTGCTGTAAACATTGGGGTGCACATGCCCCTTCAGGTCACTAAATTAGTATCATTGGGGTAAATCCCTAGTAGTGCAATTGTTGGGTCATGGAGTAGCTCTATTTTCAACTTTTTGAGGAGCTTGCATACTGTTTTCCAGAGTGGCTATACCAGCTTGCATTCCCACCAACAGTGTGAGAGGGTTCCCTTTTTTCTGCTTCCATGCCAACATCTATTATTTCCTGACTTGTTAATTTTAGCCATTCTGACTGATGTGAGGTGCTATCTCACTGTGTTTTTGATTTGTATTTCCCTGATACTGAGTGATGTTGAGCACTTTTTCATGTGTCTGTTGGCCATTTGGATGTCTTCTTTGGAGAAATGTCTGTTCATGTCCTCTGCCCATTTCTTGATTGGATTATTTGTTCTTTGGGTATGGAGTTTGAGGAATTCTTTATAGATATTGGATACCCGCCCTTTATCTGATATGTCATTTGCAAATATCTTCTTCCATACTGTCGGTTGTCTTTTTTGGTTTTGTTGATTGTTTCCTTTGCTGTGCAAAAGATTTTTGTCTTGATGAAGTCCCAATACTTCACTTTTGCCTTTGGAGACGTGTCTAGCAAGAAATTGCTGTGGCTGCGATCACAGAGGTTGCTGCCTGTTTTCTCCTCTAGGATTATGATGGATTCCTGTGTTACATTGAGGTCTTTCACACATTTGAGTCTATTTTTGTGTGTGGTGTAAGGAAATGGTCTAGTTTCATTCATCTGCATGCGGCTGTCCAGTTTTCCCAACACTGTTTGTTGAAGAGACTGTCTTTTTTCCATTGGACATTCTTTCCTGCTTTGTTGAAAATTAGTTGACTATAGAATTGGGGGCCCATTTCTGGGTTCTCCATTCTGTTCCTTTGATCTATGTGTCTGTTTTTGTGCCAGTACCATACTGCCTTGATGATGACAGCTTTGTATTGAGCTGAAGTCTGGAATTGTGATGCTACCAGTTTGGGTTTTCTTTTTCAAATTCCTTGGCTATTCAGGGTCTTTTCTGTTTCCATACAAATTTTAAGATTATTTCTTCCAGTTCTATGAAAGAAGTTGATGGTATTTTGATAGGGATTGCATTAAATGTGTAGATTGGTCTAGGTAGCATAGACATTTTGACAGTATTTATTATTCCATGAGCATAGAAAGTTTTTACAATTTTTTTTTTTTTTGGTCTTTCTCAATTTCTTTCATGATTGTTCTATAGTTTTCTGAGTATAGGTCCTTTGCCTCTTTGGTTAGGTTTATTTCTAGGTATCTTATAGTTTGGGTACAGTTGTAAATAGGATCGACTCCTTAATTTCTCTTTCTGTCTCATTGTTAGTATATAGAAATACACTGATTCCTGGGCATTGATTTTATATCCTGCTACTTTGCTGAATTCTTTCACGAGTTCTAACAATTTTGGGGTGGAATCTTTTGGGATTTCCACATAGAATATCATATCCTCTGCGAAGAGTGAGTGTTTGACTTCTTTGCTGATTCAGATGCCTTTTACTAATTTTTGTTGTCTGCTGAGGCTTGGAATTCTAGTATTATGTTGGACAGCAGTGCTGATAGTGGACATTCCTGCTGTGTTCCTGACCTTAGGGGAAAAGCTGTTTTTCCCCACTGAGAATAATGTTTGCTATGGGTTTTTCATATATAGCATTTATGATATTGAGGTATATTCCCTCTATCCTTACACTGTGATGAGTTTGATCAATAAAGATGCTGTACTTTGTCAAATGTTTTTTCTGCATCTGTTGAGAGGATCATACGGTTCTTGTCCTTTCTTTCATTAATTTAGTGTATCATGTTGATTAATTTGTGGATGTTGAACCACCCTTGCAGCCCAGGAATAAATCCCATTTGATAGTGGTAAATAATCCTTTTAATGCACCTTTGGATCCTATTGGCTAGTATGTTGGTGTGAATTTTTGCATCCATGTTCATCAGGAATATTGGTCCGTAATTCTCCTTTTTGGTGGGATCTTTATCTGTTTTGGGGATCAAGGTAATGCTGGCCCCATAGAAAGAGCTTGGAAATTTCCCTTCCATTGCTATTTTTTGAAACCATTTCAGAAGAATAGGTATTAATTCTTCTTTAAATGTTTGATAGAATTCCCCTGGGAAGCCATCTGGCCCTGGACTCTTGTTTGTTGGGAGGTTGAGTACTGCTTCAATTTCCTTGCTGGTTATGGGTCTATTTAGGTTTTTCTATTTTTTCCTGTTTCAGTTTTGGTAGTTTATACTTTCTGAGAATGAATCCATTTCCACCAGATTGCCTAATTTGTTGGCATATAGTTGTATAGTTGGTCATAATGTTTTCTTATAATTGTTTGTTGTATTTCTTTGGTGTTGGTGTGATCTCCTCTTTCATTCATGATTTATTTTATTTGGGTCCTTTCTCTTTTCTTCTTGATAAGTCTGGCCAGGGGTTTATTGATCTTACTAATTCTTTCAAAGAACCAGCTTCTAGTTTCGTTGATCTGTTCTACTGTTCTTTTGGCTTCTAGTTCATTAATTTCTGCTTTAATCCTTGTTATTTCTCTAATACTGTTGGGTTTAGGGTATCTTTTTTTTAATGATTTTATTTATTTATTTGATAGAGATCACAAGTAGGCAGAGAGGCAGGTAGAGAGAGAGGGGAAAGCAGGCTCCCTGCTGAGCAGAGAGCCTGATTCAGGGCTTGATCCCAGGACCCTGAGATCATGACCTGAGCTGAAGGCAGAGGCTTTAACCACTGAGCAACCCAGGCATCCCTGGGTTTAGGCTTTCTTTGTTGTTCTTTCTCCACCTCCTTTAGGTATAAGGCTAGGTTGTGTATTTGAAACCTTTCTTGTTTCTCAAGAAAGCTTGTAGTGCTATATACTTCCTTCTTAGGACCACTTCTGTTCCATCCCAGAGGGTTAGAACATTTGGGTTTTTATTTTCATTTGTCTCCTTGAATTTTTAAAATTCTTCTTTAATTTCCTGGTTGGTCCATTCATTCTTTAGTAGGATGCTCTTTAGTGTATATGTATTTGAGCTCTTTCTAAAATTCCTCTTGTGATTGAGTTCCAGTTTCAAAGCATTGTGGTCCAAAAATATGTGGGGAATGATCCCAGTCTCCTGATACTGGTTGAGACGAGATTTGGAACCAGTATGTAACCTATTTTGGAGAATGTTCTGTGTATATTCCAGAAGAATGTGCAATCTGTTGCTTGAGGGTAGAATGTTCTGAATATATTCATCTGGTCCAGTGTATAATTCAAAGCCCTTATTTCCTATTGATCTTCTGCTTAGATGATCTGTCCATTTCAGTGAGGGGGGTGTTAATGTCCCCTGCTATTATTGTATTGTTATTGGTGTGTTTCTTTAATTTTGTTATCACTTGGCTTATATAATTGGCTGCTCCCATATTAGGGGCATAAATATTTACAACTGTTAGGTCTTCTTGTTAGATGGAGTCTTTAATTATGATATAGTGTCCTTTCTCATCTCTTATTATAGTCTTTGGTTGAAAATCTAATTTGTGGGCGCCTGGGTGGCTCAGTGGGTTGAAGCCTCTGCCTTCGGCTCAGTTCATGATCTCAGGGTCCTGGGATCAAGCCCCGCGTCGACTCTCTGCTCAGCAGGGAGCCTGCTTCCTCCTCTCTCTCTGCCTGCCTCTCTGCCTACTTGTGATCTCTGTCTGTCAAATAAATAAATAAAATCTTGAAAAATAAAAAAAAAAAGAAAATCTAATTTGTCTGATACAAAGATTGCCACCCCAGCATTCTTTTGATGTCCATTAGCATATTAAATGGTTTTCTACCCCCTCACTTTCTTTTTTTTTTTTTTAATTTATTTATTTGTCAGAGAGAGAGGGAGAGAGAGAGAGAGAGAGGGAGCACAGGCAGACAGAGTGGCAGGCAGAGGCAGAGGGAGAAGCAGGCTCCCTGCCAAGCAAGGAGCCCGATGTGGGACTCGATCCCAGGATGCTGGGATCATGACCTGAGCCAAAGGCAGCCGCTTAACCAACTGAGCCACCCAGGCGTCCCTACCCCTTCACTTTCAATCTGGAGGTATGTTTGGATCTAACATGAGTCTCTTGAGACAGCATATCAATGGGTCTTGCTTTTTTATCCAATCTGATACCCTGTGTCTTTGAGTGGGCATTTAGTCCATTTACATTCAGAGTAAGTATTGAAAGATATGAATTTAATGCTATTTTATTACCTATAAGGTAACTGTTCCTGTATATTGTCTCTGTTCCTTTGTGGTCTATGTTACTTTTGGGATCTCTCTTTGCTTAAGGCGTCCCCTTTAATATTTCTTGCAGGGCTGGTTTAGGGATCACAAATTCTTTTAGTTTCTGTTTGTCCTGGAAGCTTTTTTTTTTTTTTAATTTAAATTTAAATTTTTAAAAATATTTTATTTATTTATCTGACAGATCACAAGTAGGCAGAGAGACAGGCAGAGACAGAGAGAGGGGGAAGCAGGCTCCCCACTGAGTGGGGAGCCCGATGTGGGGCTCAATCCCAGGATCCCGAGATCATGACTTGAACTGAAGGCAGAGGCCTAACCCACTGAGCCACCCAGGCTCCCCTGTCCTGGAAGCTTTTTATCTCTCCTATTTTGAATGACATCCTTGTTGGATAAAGTATTCTTGGCTGCATATTTTTCTCTCATATAGCACCCTGAATATATCTGGCTGTCCAGGTGTCCCTGGATAGGTCTGCTTCCAATCTAATGTTTCTACACTTGTAGATTACAGAACTCTTCTGAGCAGCTTTCAGGAGTTTTTCTTTGTCTCTGTGATTTGCAAGTTTCATTATTATATGTTGAAGTGTTGACCTATATCTATTGATTTTTTTTTTTAAGATTTTATTTATTTGGCAGAGAGAGACACAGTGAGAGAGGGAACACAAGCAGTGGGAGTGGAAGAGGAAGAAGCAGGCCTCCCGCTGAGCAGGGAGCCTGATGAGGGGCTTGATCCCAGAACCCTGGGATCATGACATGAGCCTGAAGTAGATGCTTAAGTACTGAGCCACCCAGGTTCCCCTTTCTGTTGATTTTTGAGGGGAATTCTCTGTTCCTCCTGGACTTAAATGCCTGTTTCCTTCCCTAGAATAGGGAAGTTCTCTGCTATAATTTGCTCCAATGTACCTTCTGCCCATCTCTTTTTTCTTCTTCTGGGATCCCAGTTATTCTTACTTTGTTTCACTTTATGGTATTACTTATCTCTTGAATTCCTCCCTCATGATCCAGTAGTTGTTTATCTCCCTTTTCCTCAGCTTCTTTATTCTCTGTCAGTTTCTCTTCTATATCACTAATTTCTCTCTTCTCAGCCATTTTTCCTAGCCACCCATTTTTTATTGCATCTCATTAATACTCTTTTATTATTTACTCTACTCTTATTACTTATTATTTATTCATTAATACTCTAATTTGATTAGACTTTAGTTTTTTCATTTCTCTAGAAAGGGATTCTCTAGTGTCTTCTTTGCTTTTTTTTTTAAGCTCAGCTAGTATCTTTTTTTTTTTTTTAAAGATTTTATTTATTTGACAGACAGAGATCACAAATAGGCAGAGAGGCAGACAGAGAGAAAGGGGGAAGCAGGCTCCCTGCTGAGCAGAGAGCCAGACATGGGGCTCGATCCCAGGACCCTGAGATCATGACCTGAGCCGAAGGCAGAGGCTTAACCCATTGAGCCACCCAGGCGCCCCTCAGCTAGTATCTTTATAATCATTATTCTGAACTCTATTCTGACATCTTACTTATGTCCATACTGATTAGGTCCCTGGCAGTCAGGACGGCCCCTTATTCTCTTTTTTAAGGTGAATTTTCCTATTTTGTCATTCTGTCCAGAGAAGAATAGAAGAACAAGAGAACTAAATACTAAAATGACAGCAATGACCCTGGAGAAATATACATTAAACATCAGAAGAGATCTGAAACAAAAAACAAAACAAAACAAAATTAAACAACAACAACATAAGAGAGAATATAATCAGAGAGGTAACAGAACAGAGGAATACAGTAGATCCTGTGTGTGTTTTGGTCTGTTAGAAAACTAGATCCCGAAATTATAAAGAAGGAAAAACTTACATATGTTAAAAAATAAATACATTGAAAAGATATGATGTAATTGTAAAAATGAAAATTAAAGAATAATAACAACAAAAAAGAAGGAATATAAACTGACAGGTGAATGGAACAGAGCAGTACACTATATCCTGAGTTTATTTTGGTCTGTTTGTTACAGAAAAGTATATCCCACAATTGTAAGGAAAGAAAAACTTACAAAAGAATAGAATGTAATTGTATAGATGAAAATTATCTTTTTTTTTAATTTAAAAAAAGATTTTCTTTTTTTTTTTTAAAAGATTTTATTTATTTATTTTATAGGGAGAGAGATAGCAAGAGAGGGAACTGAAGCAGGGTGAGTGGGAGAGGGGGAAGCAGGCTTCCTGCTGAGCAGGGAGCCTGACATAAGGCTCAATCTCAGGACTCCAGGATCATGACCTGACCCAAAGGCAGACACTTAATGACTGAGCCACCCATGCACCCCTAATGATGTAAATTTAAAAAAGTCTTTAACAACAAAAAAAAAAAAAAAAAAGAAGAAGAAGAAGAAGAAAAAAATATGACCACAGACAAGTGAAGAGAACAGAGCAATACACTAGATTCTAGGTATATTTTGGTCTGTTAGGATAAATTGCATCTCAAAATTTTAAGGAGGGAAACATAGAAATATATATAAGTAAAATTAAATACAAGGAAAGGGTAGAATGTAGGTATAAAAACAAAAATTAAAGAAGATTTAAAGAGTTGATAAGAAATTATTTGAAAAGAGAAAGAAGAAATTGAAGGAATAAGGAATTGTGGGAAAAAAATGAATTTAAAAAATTTGTATGTTTTATTGATATACCTTAGGCATTCACAGTGATAATATACATTTTTTATTTTGAGTACATAACTTAAAAAAGACTAACTCCTTAAAAATAAATTTGTCTTTAAATTAAAAATGGTGCTTTGTATTTGATATGAGCTTTCCAAATTATACAGGAACACATGCCAAAGTCTTCTCAAAGACATTATTTTTTTAAATTTAAATTCAATTAGCCAACATTTAGTACATCTTTAGTTTCAGATGTAGTGTTCAATAATTTATTAGTTATGTATAACATCCAGTGCTCATCAAATCACGTGCCCTCCTTAATGCCCATCACCCAGTTATCCCATCCCCCCACTGACCTCCCCTCCAGCAACCCTCACTTTGTTTCCTACAGTTAGGAGTGCCTCATGGATAAATGCCATGAATTCTATATACTATTTTCCCCTAGCACTAGAGTTTTACAGTTCTGTGTGATCCGTTGACTTGGTCTTAGCTGGATGTTCTTAGCTGGATCTTCTGGGGGCCTGTTTTACTGGTGGTCAGGTGTCTTTTCCCGGGGTACTGTTGTACTGCCCTTGCCTGGGGCCAGGCTAAGTAATTTGCTCTCTGTAGCTTTTGTTCCCTGAAGGTTTTCCATGCAGCTTTAGAGAAAGAGTGAAAATGGTGGCCTCCCAGTCTCCAGCCCCAGAGAAGCCAAGAGCTCTGGGGGGACCCTCGCTTCATTGAGCCCTCAGAGAAAAGCAGTCAGTCATTCCTGTCTCCCTGGTCTCTGGCCAGGCTCTGTGCTCACCTGGCCTGTGACCAAGCATTTCTGTCTCGGATGCACGGCCCCACATGGAGTCTCTAAACCCACCAGATTCCTGCAGTGCACTCCTACTTCTCCTCCCAGTGGAAAGGGGGGGGGGTCTCCCCAGGTCTGTCACTTGTGGGGTCCCTGCTCGAAGAGTCGTGACCTGACTTTTCCTCAGATCATGGTTTATGGCAAGCTGAGAGTCCTCTCCTGGGCTCCCTGATAGCAGCCGGCTTCCGTGCTCTGATGCCTGGGAGCTCTGCCACATTCAGGCACCCCTGGTCTTCCTGTGACCCCAGGGATCTGAGACCACAGTGTCCTATGCCTCATTTTATCACCTGAGTGCCTTTCAGGCAGTGACATCCCTCAGCAGAGTAGACTTTTTTTTTTTTTTTAGAGATTTTATTTATTTGTCAGAGAGCGAGGAAGCACAAGCAGGCAGAGTGGCAGGGAGAGGCAGAGGGAGAAGCAGTCTCCCTGCAGAGCAAGGAGCCGGATGTGGGACATCCAGGATGCTGGGATCATGAGCTGAGCCGAAGGCAGCCGCTTAAACGACTGAGCCACCTAGGCGTCCCAGTGGAGTAGACTTCTAAAAGTTCTGATTTAGTGCTCCATTGCTCCATCACTTGCTGGTAGCCAACTTACAGAGGCTCCCTTCCCCTGCGGTCTGTCTTCCCATATATCACCTGGGGTTCACTTCTCCACACCTCCTACTTTGCAAAAAGTGGCTGCTGTTCTATTTGTAGAGTTGCAGCTATTATTTTCTTAGATTTCTGGTTGAATTCACAGGTGTTCAGAACGATTTGATAGCTATCTAGCTGAATTCTAGAAAGAATTCTAGCTGAATTCTAGAAAGAATTAATTCTAGATGAAACTAAGGTCTTCTACTCCTCCACCATCTTGGACTGTCTCCTATTTTTAGGTTAGTGTTGAATAAAGTTTACATTTTCATGAAGTTATTTGTTATTCTACTCTGATCCTTAATAGGTGGATAGTTGTCAGTTGTTAGGTTTAATGTGGTAACTACTTGTTAAGGCTCAAAGTTTAGAAAACTTAAAGAGAATAAGCACTGTCTTCATAGCTTTTCTCTTAAATAAATAAAGAGTTTAATTTGGGGATTCAAACTAGTAATATTCCATTATATGTATATATATAATAAACATACACAATATATTCCATTATGTATTTATATGTATATGTTATATATTATATATGTGTTATATATAATATATAATATATAATAATTATATAATACATATTACACATATATGTAGTATTTTCTTTATCCATCATCTATCAGTGAATGCTTGGGTTGCTTCTCTATCTTTGTTACCGATTCATCTATCACTGTCACTAACTCAGGAAACAAACATGTGATTCCCCAATGCTTTCCCAGCCAACTTCTCTATCCCATGAATCCAGAGGTGGCTGGACTAATGGAAAGCATAGACCCTGGCTGGGTTTGCCAACACCGTTGCTCAACAAACTTGGACAAAATATCTCAAAAGAGAAGGCCAATATAACTCAAGGGTTGAGGGTTTGGAAAAGACAAAGGGAGAAATTTATTTCAGGTGCCAGCATCTGAGAGAGATGGCAGGTGGAAGCCTTCCTTTGAAAGGAATTGGGAACTTTAGACTCTGGATCACTTTTGTAAGAACATCGTGGGTTTTGTAACTTGTTCAGTGTTGTCGTGTTTGACAGCCTGTGGGCTAGTAGAGAGAACAGTTAATCCTTACCATTAGAAGCCAGTGTGTCTGTTTTCAGGGACAGCCAGACTGCTTTTCTCAGTGCGGTCAGTTCTGAAAATTCTCAGGGAGAGAAGAACGTTTGCTGGTGATCAGAGAAAGGAAAACAAGGGGCATCCTGGGGAACTGCTGCCAGGAAAAATAAGAACAGCGCAGGGGGAATCTGAGCATGAAAAACAGCTGCTGGTTTTTCAGCAAAACACTGTGACTTCTAGGGCAGTGGTTTTCAACCTTTGGAAGATTAGTAGCTTCCAAAATTCCTGATGCCCTGGTTGCATCCCAGGCCAAATACATCAGCCTCTGATGCAGGCATCAGTATTTTATTTTTTTTTTAAGATTTTATTTATTTTTTTGAGAGAGCAAGAGAGTGATCACAAGCAAGGGAGGGGCAGAAGGAGAGGGAGAAATAGACTCACTGTCAAGCAGGGAGCCAGGCATAGGGACCCATCCCAGGACGCTGGGATCATGATGTGAATGGAAGGCAGACACTTAACCAATGGAACCACCTCGGTGCCTCCAGGCATTGGTATCTCCAGGTGACTGCAGAATATAGTTAAGGTTGTGCCCAGGTGGCTCAGTTAGTTAAATGGCTGACATTAAGTCAGGTCCAGATCTCAGGGTCCTGAGCAGAGGTCCTGGCATCAAGCCCTGCATTGGGCTTCTTGCTCAGCAGGGAGCTGGCTTCTCGCTCTCTGTCTCTCTCTGCGCCTCCCCCTCACTCATTCCCTCTCTCTCTCAAATGAATACATACAAATCTCAAAAAGAAAAAGAATATAGTCAAGGCTGAGACTCCCTGCCTTCTCATCAATCACCCGGGGAGCTTATTAAAATGCAGATTCTGGTTGAGTAAGTCTCCAGCTGGTCCTGAGGTCCTGCATTTTCTTTTCCTTTTTTTTTTTTTTTTTAAGATTTTATTTATTATTCATTTGACAGCTAGAGATCACAAGTAGGCAGAGAGGCAGGCAGAGAGAGAGGAGGAAGCAGGCTCCTGGGCGAGCAAAGAGCCCGATGTGGGGCTCGATCCCAGGACGCTGAGATCATGACCTGAGGGCAGAGGCTTTAACCCACTGAGCCACCCAGGCGCCCCTGCACAGTGATTTCAATGCTTACCATTAAACCAGTGCTCAACACTTGAGTGTCCGACATTTTAAAATATAAATCTTGAAAATCCTATTAAATTTCTAGTAAAATCTGAACTCATTACAATGGTTTTCAAATGTTTCCATGTGACAGGAGCTTCCGCTTACCTCTCTGAACTGGCCCACCCTCCTCCAGGCAGCAGTCACTCGGACTGCCGCTCAGACATGCCGGACCTAGCCTCCCTTCATGGCTTCCATAGGTCTGCCTTCCGCTTGGAAGACTTCCTCCCCCATGTCCTCCTGGCCTTTTCCCTTTTCAACTCACTTGTCAGTTCCTTCGATCTTCCTAGATCTCTCGGTTTAAATAAGCCACCTTCCCTCCTCCCTTCTTTGTAACTCTCTCCTCCACAAAGCTCTAATCGCCATTTGCGATGGGTCTGCCGGTGTGCTGGCTTACTGCTTTTCTGTCTACCTCCACCAGAATATTGGCCATGAAAGCAAAGCTGCTGTCTCTCTGGGCCACTGGTACAGCCCCAGCTCCTGGAAAACACCTGACAGAATGGGATAAACACACACACAAAATGAAAATGAGTGGGAGGAGGATCAGGCAGGTATATATATATAGAAAAAGAGAAAATTAATTTTCAGTAAATACAACTTGTTACTGAAGAGATCAGAGGGATCTGCCTTTCTCTGGTGGTGGTTATGAGCATACCGCTGTGATTGAACCAACAGGACGTGAGCCTGCCCTTGGCGCACACGTGGCTTCTCATCTTTGTCTTGAGGAAAAGCATTTATCTATCTACCTATCTATTAATCAAGATTTCCTCTTTTACTCCCATGCTTCATTTAAGTAGGCTTCCACCCAACGTGGGGCTTGAACTCACAACTTTGAAATAGAGAGTTGCATGCTTTACTGACAGAGCCAGCCAGGGGCTCTTCGGAAAATTTTAATGCATTACTATACGTTGGAGAAGCTGAATTCATACTTATGTTAAGTAAGAACATTACGCAGTTTGCTAGAAGAAAGACTGCCTTCATAAACTGACACAAGATGCTTTGGCTCTTACCAGGCCATTTGTCTTGGAAACTGTAATCCCTAGAAGTGGTCGCTGAGCCTGGCTTCTGGGCGTGAAAGCTTTAGCACTTAGACCATTGGAATAGTTGGAAAGTCACTTAGGCAGATTACGGGAAATAAGCACCAAGACATACCTGTGCTTAGACTGGAAGGTGAAAATTCTTCAGTGGTTTTTGTCTTGATTTCTAGCTAATCTTCTCTCAATTATTCTTAATTGAGTAAGTACTCAATTATCCTTTTTTTTTTTTTAAATATTTTATTTTTTTATTTCTTTTCAGCGTAACAGAGTTCATAGTTTTACACCACACCCAGTGCTCCATGCAATGCGTGCCCTCCACAATACCCACCACCTGGCTCCCCC
>PISX010027313.1:0-23165 GCA_004024625.1 Mellivora capensis | reverse complement strand
CACTGTGCTGTTCTGGGTGAGGTAACCATATTTCATGTAGCTTTGGAATCTTGGAGCCTAACAGAGTGCCTGGGATACTAGTAAATATTAATAGTGCCTTTGCTGCTCAATCAGTGTTGTAAGATGAAAGATTGTATAAACCTTGGGTAACAATGGGACCTTTGGGGACGCCCAAAGGGTGGCTCAGTTGGTTGGACAACTGCCTTCGGCTCAGGTCATGATCCCGGAGACCCGGGATCGAGTCCCGCATCAGGCTCCCAGCTCCACGGGGAGTCTGCTTCTCCCTCTGACCTTCTCCTCGCTCATGCTCTCTCACTGCCTCTCTCTCATATAAATAAATACAATCTTAAAAAAAAAAAAAACAATGGGACCTTTGTCTTCGCTAATGTTTCTGTCTCTGATTCAGCTCCCTGTTTATCTGGCCTTAGAGAATCTGTCTCCATCTTCAAGGCTTCTTGTTTTCCTACTAACCTTGACCTTGGATCTGCCAGGTTATGGTGTAATAGTTTCATACTGCCAAACAGAGTTTCAGACCTGAGTTTTCCTAGAGAGTTATGAGCTGTTTCAATGGAGAGTCAATAGAGATGTCGTTTCACCTATTTTTTCTGTCTCAAATGTATTTCATTATACATGGTTTCTCTAAAAATATCTTTACTATATTTTATTTAATCACTTGGGGGAACACCCAAGAGAAAACAATTGTATTTTTCCATAAATAACCAGGAGAGGGGCTTCTTTAGAAGTAAAGTGCTCTAGGGGGGCTGATAATTGATGGCATTTTCTTTGCCTCTCCAGATATCCTTTAGAGAGATGCCCTAGAGAGATATATGATCAAGTATGAATAAGATGGAAAAAAAAACTTAAAGACCTCAAATGTGCTTTGAAAAATATGTCAGAGGGAGGACCTAAATTCATGAAATCGAATGTTCCATTAAAATATTTTCCTCTCCCTATTGCCATTACCCATTTAATTTCACCGTGGGCTGGTCTTTTGGGGTTTCTTGAGGTCTCAGTTTAATTTGAGACTCTGCTTTGGAACCAACTAGCAAAAAAGAAAGCTCAGTACAATGAATGCTCTGACTGAACTAATTATATTTATTGAGGCTGTGTTGAAATGATGGTCAAGCTTCCTTTTGGGAAATACTTACTTGATGGGAGAGTTAACATTTATAGTTGACGTTCCTGAATTAACATAACTATGGCTGAAATCATTTTTCTTTTTTATCATTCTTTGCCATGCCTTATTTAATCACTAAATGCTGTCTGCTCTGAGCAACCTTGATAGATGAGGGAGCATGCTAGTAAATAACAGATATATTTGTAGTGCTTGCCAAATAAAAAAGAAATGCATCTTTGCTGTTGCAATGTAACTGGAACAGATGTGTGAATATTTTAAAACATGGTTGATGTTGTAAATTAAGATTTTGGTCATTAGAATAAATTAAAATTTTTCTACCTAATCATTTTATGATGTCGCAGAAAACAGTGTCGCTCACATGGTGACCCTCTTGACAAGTCACCAACCATCTGGAGAAAAAAAAACAAACACCCCTCTCCAATTAATTATTCAGATGCTTTAAAAAATATGGAATATAGAAATATTTTGTCTTCATGAAGAATAATAAATAAATTCAGTAATCAAGTGATATTTGCTCTAACATAGGAAATATAAACTTATTGTATAATAGTACAGACAATAATAGCACAAAAATGAACCCAAGTTCTTTGTTCTATTTATTAGCTGATTTAAATGTAACATGCCTGGTTTCAAGAAAGTTTTAAGAGTATACAATGATACATTTAAACACCAAGATCAGATAGCTTTTTAAAAGTGAAGAAATAAGGGTAAAAGGGGAAAGAGAATGTCTGGATGTAGCATGAAACTCCTGGTAAGAGGCGCACATTAAAAACATGCCGTGCAGTTTTTGGCCGGGGGTGGGTTACAAACTGAGCACTAACCTCTCTAGTAGCCAAGCTGGGGGAAACATGATTCACAGGATTCACAGTGTTTACCGGATGAAAATCAAGTCTTGCATCTGGCTTGCTGCTCAGCGGGGAGTCTTCTTCTCCCTCGGCCCCTCACTGATGCCCTCTTTCTCTCTCTCTCTCTCTCACTCTGTCTCTCTTTCTCAAATAAATAAATTGATAAATAATAAATACAGGGAGTCATTTCATAGCACACCTTCTTGTTATCCTGGTGTAGGCCAAAGGCTTCATGCTCATGCATAGGTACCAGACAGCAATGTACGGTGTGGTGAGAATGTAGCAGTGGAGCTACATTCAGTGGAGCAGTGGACCTCAGGTGGTCCTGAGGCCACCAGAGGCTGGGCTGTGTGTGTGGGGAAGAGATTCAGTTCTGCTCATGAGGTGGGATCTTGTAGTGCTTCCTAAAAGACACACTTAAAATGAGCTCTGAAAGCAGAGTAGGAGCACCCCATGGAGACAGCCTGGTATGCTATTTTGTAACACATGTAAATGAAAAAATATTCCTTTTGCTTCTGTTTTCTTTTATTATTTTAGGTAAATATTCCTTTCAAAATATTTATTCTTTTTTTGAAATAAAAAAATACACAGCTGTCTAAATACCTAAAAAGATAGTAATATAAAGCAGAAAATAGAAATTACCCAGGAATAAAAATGGCTAGCATATTCATATATTTTCTTCCAGGTTTTTGTTTGTATGTTATGTATGTACATATGTGACTTTCAAAATTGAGATCATACTTGTATGGATAATTTTGCATCCATTTAAACATAACATTGTATCTTTTCCCCAAATAATTAACATTTTTGGGAAACTTTAAATAGCTGTGTCTTATATACATTTCAGTTCACTGTAATCATTTATGTAATCATTTTTTTTTCCTAAGTGAAAAGTATGTGTTTCCTAATTGAAAGTGTGTGTTTCAGTTAACATTCTAATACATAATTGTTTGGATAACTTCTGACGATTTACTTATAAGTTTTTTTAGACATGTAATTATTGAGTTAAAGAATATAAATATCTTCTAACCATTTGGTAACTAACTGAAGTTAAATTGAAGTGTTTCTACTTTAGTTAACATAAAACTTGGTGCTTACATATATATATGTGTTGATTTATTTATATTTGTATATTTAGGAGTTTATTTTATTCTTTTTTTATTACATTCAGTTAGCCAACATGTAGTACATCATGAGTTTTTGATGTGTTCAATGATTCATTAGTAATCAAATGTATTTTTTAGTAAAGACATTTTTTTTTTTACAGAATAGAAAGCCTACACAGTATCCCCCTTGCCTATGGGGAATATATTCAAAGACCTTCAGTAGATGCCTGAGATAATGGATAGTACCAAACCCTATAATATACTGGGTTTTTTTCTTATCCAGGCATAACTATGGTGGAATTTAATTTGTAAATTAGGCACAGTAATATATTAACAATAATAACTAATAATAAAGCAGAACAATATTTTTAGAACAATTTTAACCATGTACTAAAATAGGAATTATAGTATGGTCTCTCTCTCTCTCAAAAATTTTGTACTGTATTCACCCTTATTTTGTGATGATGTAGGATGATGAAATGCTTACATGATGATATGAAGTGGGGTACATGTTGTAGGCAGTGTGACATAGGGTGAATGTCACACACTCACGATACATCAGAAGGAGGATCATGGGCGTCAGGACAGTGGTTGACTGCAAGTAACCAGAAATGTGGAAAGCAACACAGCAGATAAGGGGAGGGACTGTACACAGAACAGATGATTTGCCCCAAATTATGCAAAGTGTGTTTATGTGTTTTGCCTGGATTGAGTCATGCTCAAGGTTTTTCTCCTTCATTGTGCATGTGTAGACACTCCAATGGCGTTTAAAAATTGCTTTCTTTTTGCATGAAAATCATCAGATGGCTTGGTGATTTGTTCTGGTAACTTTTTATTATTATTATCTTGTCTTCTAAATGGCAAAGCTATAGATGAATTATAAAGTCCGCCTTGGGGGAATGGAATTGCATAACAGAGATATGAGTTTATCTGCATGCTACATTTTCAAGGTAATCTAACGACAAAAGGACACCAATCTCTTCCAAGATTGTCCTGAGAAGATCCTAGCACATTTCGGGCACACTCATGGAGTGGCAATGATGCTGGAAGCTACACTTGGCAAGTCCAGGTGGTGATAATCTGCATAAAGAGTGATGGTGAAATAAGGCAGTTGAATGGTTCAGCTAAATACACATTTTCATTTCAAACATGGCATGATCACAGCAAATGCCACTGCACTAATGTGTCTCATAGAATTCCACAAATTTTATTTCAGTTTAGACATGAAAGCACACATTGAAAGAAATATTTTGGTTCTTGGACATAATTAAAACTTATGAACTAGCAATGCCCTGAAGTCTGCCCATGATGCTTTCCTTGGTTCTTCACAGGAGATCCTCCTCCTACTTCTCCAGGACCTGAATATGCTATACCCAAGAATTCTGCTCAAGAGTCAAGAGAGGTAAATAGCACAATTCACTTCTGTGCTGTTGATCATGAAAGGCTTTGAAAATGGGAATAGCAGGGCTGTGGATGAGGACTCAGATCTCATATGTAAAAATGTGAATCAGAAGAGTTTTGATCCATCAGAAATTTATCACCTTGAAATAAACATGTTGCCATCCACAGAATTTGGAGTATAATCACTTTCAATTTGAGAAGTACAGTTTTTCTTTTAGTCTTCTGTGCAAATTTATCAGTCAGACAAGGGGGAGGGTCTAATATCTGTGCAAATATAATTGTAACAATACATTTTCAGTAGTTTATTAACACTAAGACTATCAGCCTATGAGGAAATAAAAACCCATCTGGAATATGTCTTTGATCATGTATAAATGATATTAAAATACAATATATTTCCAAATGCAAACTTATTGGACAGCTTCCCAAAGGGAATTTACAGCCCAGTGATTTCAGTGCATGAACTCATTAGAGCATGGCTCATTACCTATTGCGCAGTGGAAAAGCCAGCTACAAACATCCCTGTCCTGAGTCCATTACGAGCAGAGTTCTGGTCTGAATTGTCTTTGCAGCAACTTTCCAAAGCAGTTGTTAGTGAACATGGTGATCCCAACTCAATGAACTGCTAGTCTGTTCCTGTCTTTTTAGGAGCTGTGCATTAGAATTATGGGAAGCCCACCTGTTCATGCTCCAGGTCTGCTTGGCAATTAATGCCAATGCATGTGAGTTGATGTTTTACCTAGTTCTTGAGAAGTATGCTTTGTCCTCTCTCAGTGAGCTTCACTTTCTCCAGTAAAGCCTGGGATTTCATATCTGGGCAAATCCACACATATATTTTAATTTTCTTTGGGATGTACATTGATCCTTTCTTGTGGGAGTCAAGCCACTGTTTTATTTGCAAGAAGAAGAATTTGTTTGAAAAAATAAATCCTCTGTTTTGAGGAGGCATACACAAAATGTTGTTTTTAAATAATTTAGAATCTTTTAATGTCATTTTCCACTTTTTGCTTTGGTGCATTCTTGTGATTTTACATTTACTGCTATTGTCAAAAGTCATAACAAATTAATATAAATTTTCTAATTTTTCTAATTTCTAATGTAAAATTTCTAATTTCTAATTTATGTATAATATATTCAGAGTTTGCTGGGCATTGGGAAGCAGATTGCTTCATTTAGAGAGCTGGTGATTTAGTTAACGGGGGTAGAAAAGAATAACATGTATATCTACAGTACTAACTAGAAACTCATCTATAATCAAATACAGCATTATGTATACACTTTAAATATTGCAAGAGTTTAGGGATTGTTAGTGGGTGGAGCAGAATGGAAAGAACACAGTGAGTGGGGTGAAGAGACCTGTTGATCAGATTGGAATGAGAAGTGACAGGGGTGCATATTGGGTGGGAAATACATTACAGCTGGTAAGGCCTTCAGTGCCATACCAGGGTCAAAGAGTTTGGTTTTGATTTAAAATAGCAGGAATATATTATAGTTTCTGAATTAGATGATTATTGTGGTTTTAGAAAGATTTATATGCCAGTGTTGCATAGACATAATTTATAGAGGGAAAATATAAATGCAGAGTGAAATTTAAAAAATTATTATTCATCTATCTAATGGTCTTTCTAAGGGGTCCTAATTTGCCATTTGGTTTACTGTAGAATCAATTTTATTTAGGGTAGAGATGTTAATTAAACTTGGGTATTTCAGAGTCTGATGACTGGACTGACTGCTTCAATTATTGCTTGCGATTGTCTATAGTCATTGCCAAAGTTGATTTAATAATAATCTACACTTACCAGCTTCACATCCTATTTATGATTTTACCATATTTATTATTTTAAAGAACCTCAGATGGTGTACACTTGCTTTATGAGTGAATTTCAGGAAATTTCTGGAATCCTTTAGAAACTGTGTAAGTCAGAATAGGCTAAGTTTGCTGAAATAACAACTGCCAAATCTCAGTGGCTCAACACCATAAAAGTGTATTTCTGGTAAATGTTTGCTTATGCAAAATGTCTATTGTGAGTCATTGCAGTAAATGCAGTTTTGGAGCCCTTATCTCAATATGTTCTCCCCATACTTGCCAGGAAAAAAAGGAACTTGGCAAATTATATACTGTTTCTTAAGGCTAGAGGGACACATGTAATTCTGAGCACATTTTGTTGGCCAAAGTAAATGACCTGGCTATGTCTAACTTCAGAGTAGTCGGGGAGTGGTCTGCTGTCATATGCTCAAAATAGGGGAAAACAGGATGTGTGTGAACATCTCTAATGACCACCACAGGGATATAGCCCCTTTTCAAAGCACCCGTGAGCATAGGTCTAGAAAGAATAATATCTTTCAAATGAAATTATCCTACTGAGAATTATTTCATCCACTGCTTAGGTCTATAGGCTCATAGGCCCAGAGCAAATTAGAATTTTAATATAGATGGACAAGGTGACCCACAACATGACTGGAATATGATTCCCTATTATGAATTGGTACGTGTGAGGAGAGATTGTGAAACCTTGTTATGGAAGTTCAGTATTAGAGTCATACTTGTGTTCTGTACATTTTTAATGTGAATGGTGAAACAATTTATAATATATAAATAATCATAAATATTTATTACATAAATACATGCATTTATGCCTATATACATAGACTCCATGTTACT
This sequence comes from Mellivora capensis, assembly GCA_004024625.1. Lineage (NCBI taxonomy): Eukaryota > Metazoa > Chordata > Mammalia > Carnivora > Mustelidae > Mellivora > Mellivora capensis. Next base: position 16,013 of record PISX010027313.1, on the reverse strand, counting down.
TAGCTAACAGCTGCAGGATGAGTGATCGATGTTGGTGGCTCATGGTGACTATGGATCTCTATATAGTTAGCATATACCCTGGATGACCTCTGAGAGCACAGCATGTGGATTTTTAAAGTTTTAAGTGAGGGGGGTGCCTGGGTGGCTCAGTTGGTTAAGCGTCTTCAGCTTGGATCAAGCCCCACATTGGCAACGCGGAGCCAGCTTCTCCCTCTTCTCCCTGCTCTTGTTCTCTGTCGCTATCTCTGTCCCTTTCTCTCTCAAATAAATAAATAAAATATTTTTTAAAAGGTAAAGTTTTATGTTAGAATACAAACCACATTTAAATTTATGTGCAACATACGATATACCACTCTTATGTAACATTTGAAATTTTATCGGCTGTATCTTGAAATTTCAAATTCCATGAGTATGAAATAAATCAGAATTTTATTTGAAGAAATAAAAAAGAATTTTATTTGATGAAATTAGTGTGGTCCATAAGGGCTGGCTCAGAAAACAATCCCAGTGGTAGACTATTGGCATAGTCAGCCACATCCCTCCCTGGTAGTGTCAGTCCTCAGATCTCCAATCAGTGTTGGGTGCTTCAGCTCTCTGTGTCCTTAGGAGTTGCTCCTTCCCTGGAAGCTCCTTGAAGCCTTCTGGGAATACATGCAGTGCATGAGATCGAGCTTCTTCTAATGGGTAGGAAGAAGTATAAACTTGTGATTTTAGCAATTGTTTGCATATGCCATGATATGATAAAACATGACTTGTTTATTTGCTATGTTTGGGTAGCCTTAAGATGTATACTATACATTTTATACATTTATACTTGCATTTTAGATTTCGGGAGTTGAGGTTAAAGTTGCGAAGAACGATTGCTGGGACTTGAAGGGATGGCCCTTTAAGATGGTGTATAAAAGTAGCAGTTGTGCTGTTATTGTTCTAATGTCACAACATTGATATTAATAATACTGATCTCAGTATGAGTCATTTATTTTGTTAACAATAATTATGCAGGTGATGTTTATAATAGTTATGAGTTAATAGATGGCAACTGCATTGTCTATTGTATGATAATTATAAATATTAAAAGATAATTTTATGTCAAGTTTCAGAAGGAAACAAAAAATTGTGAGTTAATAGTTACTAGGGATGTAAAATAAAGAGTGTTTGAATGGGTAATAGATCTGATTTCAGCTTCCCTATTGAACCTGACTAAAAATGATTTTCAGATACTGAGTAATCAGTGGGAATGAAAATATCCTAGAGCTCTTAAAAGTTGCAAAATATCAATGGCACCAGAAAGATGTTATGTTATTGCTAACATCAGTGTTGTAGTTGAGCTGATGAACTCAGATGTCAGACATTGAAGTATGCCTCTGTTACCTAGACTTTTTAGATTCTTCATAAAGGACACAGGAAAATGTATTTTTCAGAATTGTTTAACCAACTTGAAGTCAGGTACGTTCTGTATACATTTACAATAACTATTAGGAATAACCACAAAATAATATATATTTCTGTATGTGTATGTGTTCATAAGGATGAAATGTTTTCAATTTATGTTAAGATCAAAACTGGTTTTCTCTTTGAGATTTTATATTGCAAAATATATCAGTTTGTTTTGATAGCTTTCAGGTAGCCTCAGAATACTTTTTTTTTTTTTTTAACCAACCCTCTCTCCCCCCATTTTTTTTCTAATTTACTCATGGGAACTCATCTCAAGGGGTCTCCTATTGGTGATTTCAGCTCTTGTCCTCCGCTTATACCCCATTCCAGATTTCTTTTCATCCTCTTATGATACAGGTTCTTCTGGTAAGTTGCTTTATTTTCATTCTCTCTCTAGTCACTGATGTTACTTAGAAGAAGGCAATTCAGTGCGTGTCCATGAAGGAGTGGGTGGGGCACAGAAGCCTATGCATGTCTTGGTGCTCGCAATAGGATTGCTGTACTATCCCCTGTCATATAAATGGGATAGGTACATAAAAAAATGGGATAGGTAAGGAAGAGAGGTGTTAAAGTACTAGATTAGGTCCAAGACAAAGTTATTCATGCAAAAACCTATGTCAATAATCCAACACATTTTTGCTCAGGTCTTCCAGGAAAGGAAGGCCTAGGGCCACTGGTGAGCACTTGCCTGTTCAACACGAGTCCCCTGAACTGGCTCCAAAATTTCCTTTGCTCTATATAAAGAAAGTCCCCCTGCTTTAACCTGTCAGCACATACCAAGTATAACTTCTCACTTTGGTCTATAAAAATCTCTCACCCTGTACAGCTCTGAAGTGCTCCTTTCTATCTGCTAGATTGGATGCTGCCTGATTCATGAATTGTTGACTAAAAGCCTATAAAACCAGTAAATTGTGGAAAACCTTTCTTTTAATGGAAGCAAGGCCCTGGAAGTGCTGTAGATTGAGTGGGGGCAACCAAGGATATGGAAGTGAAATCAGGAAGGTTCAGAATGAGGGTAGACTAGATCACAACTCTTATGTATATTGCCAGTTAAGGACATCTTACTCTTACTCTATCGCATATATTAAGTCTGAGTCTACTTGCATTCAAGCAAATATTGAGGCACTTATGTAGGTAATTTAAACCAAAAAAACCCCAAATTCTCCCCATTGACTTGAATTTTCTAGATAGTACAGGCAAACATGTATTTGAGGTCATGAATTATGCAGAAAATCTCTTCAATTCATCATTATATTTTTTTCCCTGAGCTTTTCACAAATACAACTTGTGAGTGAAATATAAAGGAATAGAAATGTGTGTCAGAGATTTAGATTTCTTTTAGATTTATGGCTTATTATTTGAGATGTCACCTAACTTTCTCTGGGATATCATGGTTTTGTACATTATCTGCATACATTGCCATTTGTTTGTTTTCATTGGCACGATGTCTGATATTTGTTGTATACTTTGGGAAACCCCCTTCATACTTAAGAAGATCACTGGTCAATCTCAAAAGAGATAATATTTTTAATCTTTGACTTTTTCTTGTCTAAACTTTAAGCTTTTTCTTTTACAGTACTATATCCTAGTGATTGAGATACAATGCCAGAAAGGCCTAGACCAGTCTCCATTAGCTATGGAAAGTAAGAGAAAGGATATTATGGCTAATATAAAGGAACCATGCCTCACTGAATCTGCATTTTGTGCATTTGTGTTATTAGCTATTTGGAGGTATATTATGTTCCTGATAATAAAATAAAGTCACATTATGAAAACTCAGAAGAACTTGGGAAGTTGCCTCATTTCTTAATTCCTCCCTTTGACTTTGTAACTCCTCCTCTACCACGTGGAGAACATTGGATTTATTCTTCTTAAGCCAAGCTTTACCTTTGCCTTGAATTCATTGATTGTTTAGTGTATTTGTAGTTTGGGAAGGAGGAGACGAGAGCTAACATTTTGATTTTTCATGGTTTTTCTTGGTGATTGGATCTGGATATGCAAAGAGAAGGCAGATTTCTCTGTTTGTTTACCCTCCCAGCTCCAAATAAGCTGTACACATTCAACACATTGAATGAAAAGCCAGGGAGTACTTCCCTGTCAGCTGCAGGCTCCTCTGGGAGAACATTGAGATTTAAGCCAGTAAAGATCAAAAGAGTCCCACTAAAGAGTTTTAAAAAAGGAACTCAAGCAAGAGGTCTGGTGAACTCAGCACACTACTTTTTATTTTTATTTTTTATTTTTTTAAACTAACAGTTGTTTATTATGTGCTTTGTTAAAAATTCAGATGTCTCCCAATACTTTGTTCTACTTTTTCTGGTTCCCACTTGCTGTGACAAATAAGCTGGGGAAGGAGGGTACGAGGGCAAGACCTCATTAGAAGTATTTACTTAGAAGTGAGTAATGATAACATCACTGCAAATAACACCAGGTCCTCTGGAAGAAGTCAAGGTCACAGACAAGGACATGATTTAAATCAGAAGGGCAGAGTTAACACAAAGTAAGGTTTAGGCTGGGCCCCATCTATGGTCCCGATTTTCTATGGATCCTGTAGATTAATAGCTCTTAAAAGGTCCTCCTTGATCTGGCTTGCTATATCTTCATCTTTTTTTCTTTCTGGTTCCTAATTTCAACTCTCCCACAAGCCAGTGAATTTTCTTTGATTTCCTCAGAGAGGCTTGCTCTCTCACAGCTAAGCCTTCATCCACATGTTCTGTCTGGCTAACTGCTCTAGTGCAGGGAAGAAGCACTTTGTTTACAGAGAGAGTCAAATGCCAAGGAGAAATGTGGAAGAGGCTTTAGCACCCAATTAAGCTTTTCTAGTTGATGTCATTAGGAACATAGCGAAAGAGAGAACATATAAGGAACAATGGGTAACTTCCTGCAGTGTTGTTAAATAGGAGTAAATGCTTACAATTTTTCCTACTCTTAATTGACCACATAGTCAGTCTGCATTCAAGATTCCTGACAGAAATGTTAACCTTGAGTTCCCTACTACTCGGTGCTTTCTGAGAGCTCACTTAGAGGAATAATGTTCATGGTGGGACAGCAATCTATTTATTTTTCTAGATAAATACTAGCCCTGGACCAAGTCATATTATCAGAAAGCAGTAAATGGTTTTAAGTGAGTTATACTTTGATATCCTGCTCTTTATGTACTGTGTGAAATTTTACCCTTTATGAAGCACTTTTATGTAAGTGGCCATATTTATGAAGGAGATTTTGTTAAATATGACCCACACTTGATGACTCAGCAATTTCACGTAGATGAAAGTCCTGTAGATTTTCAACAGGAGACATGAACACAATATTCATAGCACCACTGTTCACAATAGCAAAAACTACAAAATAAACACTTACCAATAAGAAAATAAATGAACAAATTGTGTTATAATCCCCCACAATGGAGGCTATAAAAATAAATGAATTACAGCAATATACAATAGTATAGATGGATTTTTTTTGTTTGCTTTAGAATTTTAAAGACAATTTTTTAGAGCAGTTTGATCTGCAACAGAATTGAGAGGAAGGTACTGAGCTTTCCCATATGCCCTCACACCTACATAGCTTACCTCATTAGAGCTTCATTCACCAGAATGGTGCATTTGTTACCAAGGATGAGCCTACATGACACATTATGATCACCCAAAAATCCATAGTTTACCTTAGGGTTCACTCTAGGTTTTATTCATATATTGGGTTTGGATAAATGTATAATGACATATATCCATCATTACACTACCATATACAGTATTTTCATTGCCCTAAAAATTCTCTATGCTCTGCCTATTCATCCAGCCCCTCCACAGTGCCTGGCAATCACTGATTTTATTGATATCTGTGTCTTTGTTGTTTTGCCTTAATATGGATGAATCTTAGGAACATAATATTAATTGAGGAAATAAATCCTAAAAGTTATATAAAAATGATATTCATCTAAATAAGGTTGGAAACAAAATAAGAAAAAAAAAGAATTTTAGGACTACATATAAATAATTGCAATATCCTATATAAAAAGGAACCTAGGGAGTGAGGAATTATGTGATTCAGGATGATTGTTACTTTTGGTGGGAATCTAGCGATTGGGCTATGTTGGGACCATAGACTTGGTGTGGGTTAATGTCAAGGTCCTAGCTTTGGTTGTGGGTGGTAGATTCACAGATACTTATTACATTATTAAAACTAACTAATCAACTAACTAGAAGTGGGGAGAAAAGAACAGCCTCCAGCATAACTTACAGAATCTTCTTAATGAGGATCTCTGGGAAGTTTTTTCCCCCCCAGATTGTGAAATCTAAGTTTCTCCTAAAAAAATTGCTGTTTTTAAAATCATATTACTCTAAGCATTTTCTAACTGATTGCATTCTCTTCTTTGCTTTGGCTCCTAGAAAGTTCAGAGTTAAATCTACAGGGATGCCTTTAGTAATTGTACAGGAACTTATGGTATACATTTTGGTATCTAACTTGAATCCTAGTTTAATCTTATTATTCTACCCAGTTTCTCTTAGTTTCGATTTTTTAAATTTAAAAATGCCATTTTTGCTGTTTTTATATGAGCTGCCATAAATTAGGCAGAGGCTATAAATAAATGGAAGCATATTTGCCTGTTATTTTGGACAGTATCCAGCATCTATTGCTTGAGAAGGAGGATGATACCTGGCAATGAGTTGGTACATCGTTACAAAGTATTAGTGTTTATTGTGTTTTACACTTTGTAGGAAAGGAATGGGCATATTTTTTAGGACCAGTCTGGGGAAAGTCTATTTAAATGCACATTCTATAATAATTTTGAGTAGTTCTCTGGAATATATATCATTCTATGAAAGTCATCTCTTGGTTGTACCTAGTTATATAGGCTTTAAGTTAAGTGGAGTAAATTAAACTCTAACTTCAGAAAATGGTGTGAGATATTCAAGACTTGAGAATTGGCCAGGGCAGGCATATGGTCATGGACAAAGCCAAGATCTAAGTTACAGAAATACTGTTTCCTCGAGTCTGGATTGCTAGTCCATTGAGAATAGACTTGATTATGTGTAAGAGAACATTTTCCACATTGAGGTCATAATCTCATCGGAAAACTGTATTGTCCAGCGTTGCTTTGTTTTCATACCCCCCCTCCCTGCCCCACCAAATGTATTTTAACTTTGGACTCAGAGCCACTTTGTACAAAACTAAGAAAACTAACACCTTCCATTATACTGTATTTTTTAAAAAAGTGTTTTGGATCAAAGATGTTAGTAAGCAATATTGCATTCACATTCTTTGAGAAATTTATAAGCTCTGGAAAAAAATATTTGTAAAAATTTGCTAACGATTAGTTACAGCCTGCCCACTGAATGTGGCATCTCCAAAATCATTAGCAAATAAAATTTCTCTTTGATATATCCTTATAAACTTATTTTCATTTGGAATAAAAGAATTTAGGTATTTCTTGAGTTTCTCATTATTTGGCATATAAACAACATTAGGTGGAACAATAGTTCTCAAAACAAGTAGAAACCCAATTTTCTTTTAAATAAACCAAAGAGTTGCAGGAGATAATTTCCTCTAAGGTGTTTATATTAAGGAAAAATTAAAAGCTTAGATGTTCATTTCTTCTTCATTAGCATTATATATTAGAAATCCAGTGCAGAAAGAAGAAAGCATTTGTCTGGATTCTAACATGTAAATTCCTGGCATTTCAAGACACAGTTGATAAAGATTCATTGAGAACGTGTTGCTAATTAGACTAAAATCTGCAAGTAGTATCATTTAAAGTATATTTAGTTTTGCTTCCTCACGGTGCCATAAATGGTACCACACTTAAACTGTTCTAGGTGAACATGCATTTTATTTTATTTTTAAATTTTATTTATTTATTTTTTGAAGTATTTTAAGACACTTTTTGTATGTGAAGCAGTATGGCAGGTATAGTAAAGAATACAAAGATGAGCAAATATGATTCCTGTTCTTGAAGAGAGTACAATTTGGTAATAGGGATGAGACAAATATACAGGAGTATATTGCAAGTATGCAGTGACATAAGAGAACAGGTAGAAGGGCTCATCTCCAGTCTTGCTAATCATGAAGGCCTTTTCAGATAAGGTGAGCTTATGTCCTGGTTTGCCCGAGATAGTCCTAGTTTCTGTTTATTGTCCTGGGATAACTACGTGTAAGACATTCCTCCATTCTCAAAGGCATTCCAGTTTGGAAGAAAAATCATATGGCCATTCCATTTATGTATCAAGCTGCGTTTAAGACTCACTTTGAAGATTAGATAGGATTTCAACAAGTGGAACTCCATACTGTTGAGGAATTGATCATTTCATATCTGAAGGTGTGTAGACATCAGGGAAAAATGGCAAAAAAATTTGCTTGGGCTGAGTGTTAAAGATGATTAGGTATTCATTTGTGGGTAATGGGAAGGAGGCAACATCAGGAAAACATCAGGGATAGGAAATGCATGTCATAGTTGGAGAAGTAATTTTAATGGGTATTAATGGGTAATTAGTGGGAAATGAGCCTGAAGAAGTGGTCAGAGGCCAGGCCTTGAAGGGTTTACGTACATGCAGTGGAACTAGGACTTCATCTTGGAAGCAATGAGGGTAGTGGTAGTGGGGTGTAATCAAAAAACTTTAGTCCAGAGAGCATCATACCGAAGTTTGCATCCTCATCATTTGTGATGAGGGCATGGAAGAGAGCTTGGAAGTGTATGAGCTTGGAGACATTAGGGCCAATTAAAAGAACATCACAGTAGTCACAATAAGAAAAAATTAAGGTCTGAACCAAGATAATGACAACAGAAATAAAGCCATACATCGAAGGATAACATAGAAAATGTTTTTCCAAACAAATTTCTCTTAGCTCTTGACCTGCATATAATTCTGCTTTTAATAGTGATTAGATTCAAACTTCAAAACTTTAAGAATTGTATAAATTTAGTTTGATTTCATGAATTTAGAAAAATAAAAATTTCTGTGTATTGACCAGAATGGCATTCATCTTCCCATGTCTATGTCTTCAAGGAATTTTATCACTCAATGTCTTATTCTTCATTACCATCATGGGGAAACAGAAGAAAGTATGTTTCCAAATGAGTCCCTTAGTTAACGGACATCTGTCTATCTATACATGGAAAGTGAAGTGTGGTGTTTAGAATTGTGATATTATCTGAATAATTCAGAGTGAAAGGCATTTAGGTATTTTGGATGAAAACAGGAGTTTTGGGTCTAAAGTGGCTGGATAGTAGCAACAGTTCTCCGGTTTATTTTGTATACAGCCACAGCCTTACAGTACAGCCTAATAAAACGGACCTTTAAATGAAACAGGCTTTGATGGGAAAGGCCTTAGAATCTTGTCTATTTCTTCTGCCTTAAATAGCTCCAGATAGTGCATAGGTAGAAGAAAGAGTAAAACTGTATTTCCTTAACTACTCAGAACCCATAAAAGTTTTGATATGTTCTTTAGGCTGATCCTAAAGGTGTAATCCCTTCGAGCCCTGGATGACTCATAAAAGTTTACTATAACCTTAGATTTGTTCTCTCCTGATCTGCCTTTAACCAAATGGCTTCATTGCCTTTCAAATTGCCTTTCATGACTAGAGTACAGCTAAGCAGCCATTTTGCTCTTTGTGGGATCTCAAAGAAATAGGCTCTGTTGATATGTGCAGCACATGAACTGTGGAATCAAAGCAATTACTGAATAATTGAAGATGATAAACACTCTCATTAAAATATGTGGATTGGGGTGCCTGGGTGGCTCTGTGGGTTGGGCCTCTGCCTTTAGCTCGGGTTGTGGTCTCAGTGTCCTGGGATAGAGCCCCGCGCTGGGCTCTCTGCTCTGTGGAGAGCCTGCTTCCCCTTCCCCCTCTGCCTGCCTCTCTGCTTGTGATGTCTCTATCTCTGTCAAATAAATTAAAAAAAATGTTTAAAATAAAATAAAATATGTGGATCTTGGAAAAAAGGAAAACCCTTTCCTCCTTCATAAATTAACTAAATGATTCTTGTTAATCTTTCATTTTTCTTGGTGTACATAGACACAAGCAAAGTGCTCACTCAGTCAGTGGTTTACCTTGGTCTTGTTTGCTGATCTCATTCATTGCTTTCTGACCATCTTTACTTCCTCATGGGACATAGGTTGTTGTAAGCCTAAGATGCCATAAACCAAGGTTTATGGAATTCTTCTTAACCTCACTTTAATCTTATTCAACTATCCCAGGGACCAACCTAATAATTCATGTAGTCACCTCATTTAAGCAATAAATAAATTTAAATGAAAAAAAATCCTCACTTATAGGGAAAGAAAAAGCACAGAAAGTATAATAATTTATACTCTTTACTGAGTATGTATTATGCACAGGGATTTTTACATGAGTTATCCAAAGTAATCTTTACAGAAAGATAGGTACCACTATCACCATTTTATGTTGAGAGAGCAGAGGCTCTCACAACAGTGACTAAACCGATGACCTAATTTGTTTTGATACCCTGCACTCCCAAACACTAGGCTATACCCCAGGTGGGCTTTTGAATCTATGAGAGGTGATGAAGCTGGTTAAAAAGGTGGCTTGTGGGGATGCCTGGGTGGCTCAGTTGGTTAAGCGGCTGCCTTCAGCTCAGGTCACGATCTTAGCATCCTGGGATTGAGTCCCACATCGGGCTCCTTGCTTAGCAGGAAGCCTGCTTCTCCCTCTGCCTCTGTCTGCCTGTGCGCTCTCGCTCACTCTCTCTGACAAATAAATAAATAAAATCTTGAAAAAAAAGAGTCTCTGGGCGCCTGGGTGGCTCAGTGGTTTAAACCTCTGCCTTCGGCTCAGGTCATGATCTCAGGGTCCTGGGATCGAGTGCCACATTGGGGGGTCTCTGCTCAGCAGGGAGCCTGCTTCCCCCCCATCTCTCTCTGCCTGCCTCTCTGCCTACTTGTGGTCTCTCTCTCTGTCAAAAAAATAAATAAAATCTTTAAAAAAAATGTGGCTTGTGGAGTTCATCTTATATAATCATTTCCTTGAGAGGCTTCTGTTCTATTACCATTCACTGGTTGCGATGTGTCCTCGAAAAAGACACAATAAACCTTCAGTTCTGCAGTGGCAAGTATGGAAGGGTTGTCATTCTGGCCCTCTCATATACCACCCATAGATTTTATTTGGTTTTGTGGGATGACACTTGAAGTGTTTTTCTGGCAGGTTGGCTTTGCAAAGGAACACTGACTTTTGCTATTTCAAAGGATGGATATAAACAGAAATAACCTCCAGTTTTTCCAACCATTTTTTTCTCTCTTCATAAAACAGGGTCTCTTAAGTGTTAGGTTCTTACTTAAGTCTGATATCTCACACCAAAAATTGCCCTGTCAATAACCAACATGCTATGGTAATCCTTGAGACCATTAAAAAAATCGAAGCCTGTCAGAAGCCCACTATATAATAACTTTTTTCCTCTCTTATGTTTAAGAGTAGATTAATTATCAATTCAGTACTGAAAAAGATATCAGAAACTTGCCTTAATAAATATGCTGGCCCTATTTACTTGACAGTAGACACATGAGCATTTTGGAAAAGGCTTAACTGATGCACAGGACCATGAAATATTAGTTTTTAAATGGGAGGGTTAGCACCAATTCTGAAAAACATGACCAGAATCTTGGCTTTAAAAAATATTGATTTTGGTCAGATTGAAGAGAGTTGATTAGACCATGACTAGTTGTCAGTCTCATAAATCAGGTTTGCAATAACCCTTATTTTGTAACACTTGTTGAGTGGATTAACATTACAGAAGAGGAAAAAAACCTGGGGTGTAAATAACACAGTGGAGTTTGGAAGGTGCTTGTCTTGGTACATACAAATATTTATTTCTTTTCCCTGAGCCTACAGATACTTCCCATATCCATTTCCAATATTAGTTATTTTGGCTGGGTGTCTGCGCTACAAAATGATGTGAGTCAGATTAGTTCATTCTTGCTTGTAGTCTCACCAGAGAGAGCAGCTCTTGACTTTTTACAGTTTTGAAAGTTAAATATAATTTTCATATCCCACAGCAAAACCTACTCATTTTTTAGCATGGTCCCATGGGACAATTTTTATATAATTGAAATATTTTAGATTTGGAAGTCTTTGTAACTTATATAAACTTATTACCTGTGTATATTAGAAGTCTTTATAACTTGTGTAAGAATAAGGGGGGCAAAGAGCTGAAGACATCTGAAGGTGGTCATGGAAAGGGAAGAGATCAGAATTAGCATTATTGAAGAGGAGACTGTTGTTACCATGGCCAGGAGCACAGGCTGCCCTATGGAGAGCCAAAAGAGTCACTTACAGTACCATGCTGTCTTGGTGATCACAGCTTTGTAGTAAAGCCTGAAATCGGGCAAGGTGTTGCCCTCGGGTCTATTTTTTTTTTTTTCAACACTTCCTTAGCAATGCGAGGTCTCTTCTGGTTCCATACAAATTTTAGGATTGGTTGCTCCAGCTCTTTGAAAAATGCCAGTGGAATTTTGATTGGGATGGCATTGAAAGTATAGGTTGCTCTAGGCAGTATAGACATTTTAACAATGTTTATTCTTCTGATCCAAGAGCATGGAATGCTCTTCCATCTTTTTGTGTCTTCTCCAATTTCTTTCATGAGTGTTCTGTAGTTCCTCGAATACAGACCCTTCACCTCTTTGGTTAGGTTTATTCCCAGATATTATGGTTCTTGGTGCTATAGTAAATGGAATCGATTCTCTAATTTCCCTTTTTATATTTTCATTGTGAGTGTATAAGAAAGCCACTGATTTCTGTGCATTGATTTCGTATCCTGCCACATTACTGAATTGCTGTATGAGTTCTAGTATTTTGGGGGTGGAGTCCTTTGGGTTTTCCATAGAAAGTATCATGTCATCTGCACAGAGAGAGAATTTGACTTCTTCATTGCCACTTTGAATACCTTTTATTTCTCTTGTTGTCTGATTGCTGTTGCTAGGATTTATAATACTATGTTGAACAAGAGAGGTGAGAGTGGGCATCCTTGTCGTGTTCCTGATCTCAAAGGGAAGGCTGTTGGGAGGGCACATATTGCATGGAGCACTGGGTGTGGTGCATAAACAATGAATTCTGGAACACTGAAAAGAAGTAAAAAAAAATAAGTAAAAATTAAAAAAAAAGAATCAGTCTCTATCCTGTTTTTTGTTTTTTGTTTTTTTTTTTGTTTTTTTTTGGACAGAGAGAGAGAGAGAGAGATCACAACTAGGCAGAGAGGCAGGCAGAGAGAGAGGGGGAAGCAGGCTCCCCGCTGAGCAGAGAGCCCCATGCAGGGCTGGATCCCAGGACCCTGAGATCATGACCTGAGATGAAGGCAGAGGCTTAACCCACTGAGCCACCAGGTGCCCTTATCCTGTATTTTTTTAAAATATCTTTTAATTTATTTGACAGACAGTGATCACAAGTAGGCAGAGAGGCAGGCAGAAAGAGAAGGGGTAGCAGGCTCCCCGCTGAGTGGGGAGTCCGATGCAGGGCTTGATCCCAGGACCCTGGGATCATGACCTGAGCTGAAGGCAGAGGCTTTAACCCACTGAGCCACCCAGGCACCCTCTATCCTGTATGTTTTATGTTGAAATGCTCCTTAGTTTAAGAGGAGGCATCAAATAATAGTAATAATAATAATATTCACCATGTGCTCTGTGACAGACATCAAAGAGTGATGATGATGATGACGGTAATAAGTGCTATGTGTTCTTTGCCAGGCATATTTCTTTTTTTCCATTAAAAACTTTAAATTCCAGTATACTTAACATGCAGTGTTATATTTGTTTCAGGTGTACAATACAGTGATTCAGCTGTTCCATATGTTACTCAACACTCATCATGATAAGTGCACTCCTTAATCTCTTTCATCTATTCACTCACCCCCAAACCCACCTCCCTCCTGGTAACCATCAGTTTGTTTTCTGGTTAAGAGTGTGTTTCTTGGGGCGCCTGGATGGCTCAGTGGGTTAAGCCTCTGCTTTCGGCTTAGGTCATGATCTCAGGGTCCTGGGATCAAGCCCCGCATCGGGCTCTCTGCTTAGCGGGGAGTCTGCTTCCTCCTCTCTCTCTGCCTGCCTCTCTGCCTACTTGTGATCTCTGTCAAATAAATAAAAAATCTAAAAAAAAATCCTTTCAAAAAAAAAAAGCGTGTTTCTTGGTTTGTGTCTCTCTCTCTCTTTCCCTTTGCTCATTTGTTTGTTTCTTAAATTCCACATATGAGTGAAATCATATCATATTTATCTTTCTCTGACTTATTTCACTTAGCATTATAGTTTCTAGATCCATCCATGTTGTTGCAAATGGCAGGTTTCATTCTTTTTTTAATGGCTGAATAATATTGTATATATGTACCACCTCTTCTTTATCCATTCATCTTTCCATGGATACTTGGGTTGCTTCCATAGATTGGCTTTTGTAAATTAATAATGGTTCAATAAACATAAGGGTGCATATATATCTTTTGAATTAGTGTTTTGTGTTCTATGGGTAAATACCCAGTAGTGTGATTACTGGATCATAGGGTAATGCTATTTTTAATTTTTTGAGGAACCTCCATGCTGTCTTCTGCAGTGGCTGCACCAGTTTGCATTCCTACAAAGAATGTACAAGAGTTCTTTTTTCTCCACATTCTTGCCAACACTTGTTTCCTGAGTTTTTGATTTTAGCCATTCTGCAAGGTGTGAGGTGATACCTCATGTGGTTTTTATTTGCATTTCCCTGATGATGAGGGATGTTGAGCATCTTTTCATGTGTTGTTGGCCTTGTATGCTTCTTTGAAGAAATGTCTGTTTGTGTCTTCTGCCCATATGAATCGGATTCATTGTGTATATGTATGTGTGTGTGTGTGTGTGTGTGTGTGTGTGTGTGTTTGTTGAGTTGTGTAAGTTCTTTATATACTTTGGATACTAACCCCTTATCAGATATGTCATTTGCAAATTTCCCATTCAGCCTGTTGTCTTTTAGTTTTATTGGTTGTTTCTTTGCTTTTGTTTCCCTTACCTCAGGAGACATATCTAGAGAGATGTTGCTGCAGCCAATGTTAGAGGAATTATTGCCCGTGCTCTCTTCTAGGATTTTTATGTTTTCAGATCTCATATTTAGATCCTTAATCCATCTTGAGTTTATTTTTGTGTATGGTGTAAGAAAGTGGTCCAGTTTCATGCTTTTGTATATAGCTGTCCAGTTTTCCAGGACCATTTGTTGAAGAGACTATTTTTTTGCCATTGGATATTCTTTCCTGCTTTGTCAAAGATTAATTGACCATATAATTGTGGGTTCATTTATGAGCTTTCTATTCTGTTCTATTGATCTATGTGCCAGTACCATACTATTTTGATTACTACAGCTCTGTAATATAGCTTGAAGTCTTGGATTATGTACCTCCATTTTTTAAAAAAAGATTTTATTTATTTATTTATTTGAGAGAGAGAAGGGGAGGAGCAGAGGGATAGGGACAAGCATACTGCACTGAGCATGGAGACTGATGCAGAGCTTGATCTTATGACCGTGAGATCATGACCTGAGCCAAAATCAAGAGTTGGGTTCTTGATTGACTGAGCTACCTAGGCACGCACCAAGGCACCATTGCTTTGGCTACTCGGAGTCTTTGTGGTTACATACAGATTTAGGATTGTTTGGTTTACCTCTGAAAAATGCTATTGGGGGGCACCTGGGTGGATCAGTAGGTTAAGCCTCTGTGTTTGGCTCAGGTCATAATCTCAGGGTCCTGGGATCGAGCCCTGCACTGGGCTCTGCTTAGCAGGGAGCCTGTTTCCCCTCTCTCTCTCTGCCTGGCTCTCTGCCTACCTGTGATCTCTGTCAAATAAATAAATAAAATCTTTAAAACAAACAAACAAACAACCTAACTTGAAAAGAAAAAGAAAAATGCTTTTGGTATTTTGTAGGGATTATATTAAATCTGTTGATCTCTCTGGGTAGCATAGACATTTTGACAATTTGTTCTTCCAATCCACAAACATGGAATGACATTCCATTTTTTTGTGTCATCTTCAATTTATTTCATCAGTGTTTTACAGTTTTCCAAGTACAGGTCTTTCTCCTCTTTGGTTAAGTTTATTCATGGATATTTTACTATTTTTTGTTTCAACTGGGATTGTTTTCTTAGTTTCTCTTTCTGCTGCTTCATTACTAACGTACAGAAATGCAACAGATTTCTGTATATTGATTTTGTGTCTTGCAACTTTACTGAATTCATTTGTCATCTCTAATAGTTTTTTGGTGGAATCCTTAAGGTTTTCTCTCTGTAGTAGCATGTTATGAGCAAATAGTGAAAGGTTTTTTTAAAAAAATTTTTTATTATTTTAATTTATTTTTATTTCTTTTTAGTGTAACAGGATTTTTTTTTAAATTTTTATTTTTTTATAAACATATTTTTATCCCCAGGGGTACATGTCTGTGAATCGCCAGGTTTACACACTTCACAGCACTAACCATAGCACATACCCTCCCCAATGTCCATTACCCCACCCCCCTTTTCCGACCCCCTCCCCCCAGCAACCCTCAGTTTGTTTTGTGAGATTAAGAGTCACTTATGGTTTGTCTCCCTCCCGATCCCATCTTGTTTCTTTTCTTCTTTTTCTACCCCCCT
>PISX010027312.1:0-23169 GCA_004024625.1 Mellivora capensis | reverse complement strand
CAACATACATAGACATGAAAATCCCTGCTATAGGTGCCTTACCTATGAAGCCAGATTGTCTTTAAGTCTTGAAAATAAAGGAAAGCATAATGGCAGATTTTTATTCAGAACATAGAACTTGGATATGTTTTTGTTCTAATCTATCCTTTCCATTATTATTAAGCATGTATTGGCTCACCAAAGGACAGCTAGTCTGCATGAGTTTCTTATTCTTAGGGAGTTCATGAGATTACAGTTTTCTCTGAGTAAAAGTATACAAGAATCCGATTCTTTTCCTTTTTTTCAAAATAAGGTCTTCTTATGCATATGAATAAACTCATTTAACTTTGGAACTTGTAGAAAAGAAAAATAGGGCATCCTACAAGGAAACACATAGAAAAGGCCGAGGTAAAGTAATTTGTCTCAAAGACAACAGTGGAAGGGTCTTGACATCTTGTCTATTTGTACTTAAAAACTACTAACTGGAGGGCCATTATAAGGATTGGTCATAGGTCTGAGCTCTCTTATTCAATTGTAACTCTCAAAGTGGAGTGCCATGCTTGCCTTATATCGCTTAGATCACGCAGCACCCAGCCCTGCCCCGTGTAGACACGTAGAAGTATTTGCGTAAGTGAATGTGTCAGTACGTTAGTTGTGCTGGTTTAAAGAAGCCACAATAATCATGGGTAGTTAAGGTTTATATTAAGTAAAATAATGTCACCATCAGAAATCTAACATCAGCCTCACTGACTTCAGTGTTAGCTAGTACCTATCAGTCTATAGGAGTCAGCCTTATTAAAACCTAGGTGAACCCTTTCCCGTTTGACGCAGGTGGCGATATGTGTTCAGGTTAATATATTATTGGGAAAAAAAAATTATCAGTCTCAAAATGTAAGCTGTTTGCATAAGCGTGTTGTAGATTGAAAAAAAATCATTTATTGGGTCCCTATTATATGCCAAATTTTCTGATATGTTCTGAACATATATTATCTCATATAATCCTCAAAGAATGTGGGAAATTGGCATTCTTATCCCCCTTCTAAAGATGAAAAAACTGAGGCTCATACATTTTTAAACACTAATTGGTAGAAAAAATGGTAGGACTCAAATCAAACACATTCCCTAGGTTCTTTCCTTTGTGCCAGCTACCTTAAATTTTTGTTCCTATAAGATTAAAATTTGTTTGTAGTAATGCAATTTGAATACTAATGTAACACATGATAGTTGTATGATTAAAATGAACTATCTACTTTTACAGAAGCATAGCCTGTTTTTACGGAAATAGTGCCACCTTAGACAGGTGGTAACTATCTTGTTACTGCTACAACTGCCTACCAATTAAGTAGGATTGGATTTTAATACTCTCATTTTAGTATTTAGAAACTAAAGCACAGGTTTAAATGTTAAGTTCACAAAGCAGTGTGTTTAGAAATAAAGTCATGAAGGTGTCCTTAGGGCCTTGTAAAATCTAAATTATTGATAACACATTAATGATTGTAAACTTGATCTGAAATTCTGTTTTTAGAATATTTTTCTTAATGAGAAATTTTGTACTGTCACCACAGAAAAAATATTTTGTCAAAGTTATTTTGCTTATATTTTTATTACTGGATATAATGCATGTTCATTAAAGAAAACTTAATAATACCTAAACTGAGATAAATCTAGAAGAAGAGAAAAGTCCCAGCCTTGAAGTAAATACTTTGGTTGAATGTTGACTTTATCACTAGTATTTGTACCAAGATTCAATGGCACATTTACCCCTTGTTGAAAAAATCGTTCTTGAAATTACTTGTTATATTTTGTTGGTACAGTCTACTTATTATGGTTCCTGTTTATATATAAGAAGAAATGCATTTTGAAATTTGAGCCAAAGTGTCATAATTCACTGGTCAATTTGCCTTTTGGCAATGTCAGAGTTTGCAGTAATCTTTTGAAAAATTTCCAAGTCACATCAGCATGTTTTGCCCTAGGAGAACACACATCATTTACTTCTGCCCATCCTTTCATTCTGGAGGAGGTTAAATAGAATGTGTGGAGCCTGGAACAGTGGGTGACAGCTGGGAGAGATTTTTGTAGAGGCCTCAGAGTCTTCCAGAAGATTGATTATGCAGCATTTGCTGCCAGCTTCACCCCGGTTATCATCCCATCAGGAAATTTGGTGCTGGACCTCATTGTGTTTCTGATAATTCAGATGACTTCAAGACATTCCTTTAATCTCCTGAAGTTTAGTTCTATTTTTCAAATATAAGGGTAAGGACCCTGATACCCTCCAATTCTCCTAAGGATGATAGAAAGAAAAATTCACTTGCATTTAAAAAAAATGTAATTAAAAAAATGTAATTTTAACTCTTATGGGAACCATTTGTATTGAGTGTTTGAAACAGCCAAATGACGTCCCCTGAGTTCAGGTGGAAACTCGGGCTGTCTTCTCACCTCAGTGAACGTTTCCTGATGGGCGGTCGGGAGTTCATAGAGCAGCATGAGGACATTGA
The DNA here is from genome assembly GCA_004024625.1 of Mellivora capensis. Classification (NCBI taxonomy): domain Eukaryota; kingdom Metazoa; phylum Chordata; class Mammalia; order Carnivora; family Mustelidae; genus Mellivora; species Mellivora capensis. The sequence continues at coordinate 20,695 of PISX010027312.1, read as the reverse complement.
GACAGTTTCTTGGAGGCATCATTATACTGAATCTTATCTTTCTCAACCAGTTTGCTTGGGAATGAATTATTGCAAGGCAGGAAATACTAATTTTTGCTTTTACTCTGCCTTTTTAGCACCTTGGCCTTCTTGATTTGGGATCGGTTAGAAAATAATGCCTATTCGATTATTTAAATATTGCTGGTTAGCTATAAGCTATAATAATAGAAAATTTGCGTGAAAGAACTTAAATCTTCTAGCTCTGTTTGGAAAAGGAAAAGCATGCTGAAACTGGCAGGTGGAAACACAGCAACAGTCGTGTAGCACGACTGCAGCCTTGGCACGCACACAACCGAAGTCGGTGATTGGATTCCCTATTACAGACAGGGAGAGGCCTGTTGACTTTCTATACCCCTAAAGAGCATGTATCATTAGTTGTGCTGTGGCACTGGACCCATCAAGCACCGAGTGCTCCAAGAAGTGACGGGGTGACCAGCTGTCTGGGCTACTTCTGGCTGTCTTCCTGTGAGTCACATGGGACAGCCTGTTAGTGTTGCCTGGCTGCTGTCAAAGTTTATTTCCCTCTCTGCTAACTGGTTGAAGATGTTTGTACCCATGGGGATTTTGAGCCATGTTTTGTAGGTACTTCTGTGCCTGGCCCAAGCATGAAGAGTTAATTTCTTATGAATGGATGATAAAACCTACCTTCTATAATTTTTTTTATGTCAAAAGCTTAGAAATGAAACACATGTTATTATTTGGAAATATTTCAGGGCATGAGTTTATCAAAAACTGGGTCATTTGTTTTCCTTTGTCTCTCAATTATTTTCTTTCTTGCGTGACAGTTGACATTTTGGCAAGTTAACAATTGAGGGTAACCCATTACTAGAGATTGCCTTTCATTGAGAAGCAGGTAAAATGCCTGGAAATGAGTCAGAGCCAACTAAATCTAGGTCAACAGAGATATCTTAGTTTACAGGATTAAGCAACACTATGTATGTGGAAGAACTCTTAAAGTCTACAGACGTAAGGTGTTAGTTTAAATGTTGGCACCAACACTACTAAAACCCCACGCTAGTGCAGAAACTGCATTTTTGGTGCATTTTGAGAATGCACATGAGTGCCTTACATTTGCACTTTCTAACTTGGGGACAGTTGAAAGCGAGAGATCTGCTAGTTGAAATATTCCCCTCCGAAGGGCAGCAGGTGAGGGTCTAGGTTTCTTGCTGCAATAAATGCCATTTCAGCTTCTACTTCTTGCTACTGAAATTGGGTGGTAGAGAAGGATCCCAACTACAATTCATTCGCTCATCTCTTACCTTGCTTTCTTTTCTTCATAGAAATCACCACTGCCTTACATATTTGTGTTCTCGAGGTGGAAAGCCCCCAGAGGGCAGGAAACTTCTTGATAAATTATTAGTCACCATGATATACCAGTGCTTAGAGAAGTGGCTGCCATGAAGCAGGTATTCAGAAATCATTACTTAGAAGAGTGAATAACTAATTCCCAAGTGTCCGCCATTTGCTTGGGAAAATATTCTTGCAGTAATACAACAATGAAGCTGTGTCCTGGGTCACTGTCAGGCTTTACACATTCTATTTAGCTATGCAATGCTACCTCGATTATACAAAGGATTAAATAGACCATGTTAAGAATTTAACCATCTGTTGTAATATTTTCTTTATAGTTTTAAATAAATGGTTAAGGAAATTTTAAGTATAGGGTACCTACATGTGAAATATAGGGAAAATATGCATAGCTAATTTAAGTTATTTTCATTCCACTATAGTGCTTTTCTGTTCAGTACTACTTTGGGGGAAAATTAAAGGTTTAGCCCCTGATTAGTTCAGCTGAGGGTTGGCAGGAGTCTGACAAAGTACTTAATATTTAACATTGGTCACAGCAGATCTGTTTCCTCTGTTAGTGCTTTTAGACTTATAGGAAACCCTAACTTTTGCGCCAGCTACATTTGTTCCAGCTATAGGATTTCCCATTATTATGTATAAATTCTAACCTTCTTTGGTCCTTTGTATTTAACATGATGAAATACAATAAGAACATTAAAATGGATAAAAATGTTCTTTGTAATAATAGTTCTGAACTTAGTCCTTTTATACCTCTTTTGGGTATTTGCAATTCTTTATTAAGCTAATTAAATCATGCTGGAATTGAGTTATAATAACAATGTATGTAGGAGGTAACTGTCCCTGGATTCACCCAGGAGAAGACCAGTGACTCAGAGAAGGAGGTTCAGAAATGTGTGGAATGCTTCAGTTTGGCTTGTTAGTGCCTTACTAGAGTTTTCAGGAAATCAGAGCTTTGGGTAACAGATTTACTTTATTGTTTAAGGATTGCCTATAACCACACATTCTTTTGAAATTCTAGTTTCACCAAGATGACAAAATGACTTATTGGTTGGCCTAGGAGAATGTGTGCTTTCTGAATTGGAGAAAATCAAGGTTGTGACTTTAATTCTAAAGAATATCAGGATGCTAGGGGCACCTGGGTGACTCAGTTCATTGGAGCCTCTGACTCTTGGTTTCTGCTCAGGTCATGATCTAGTGGTTGTGAGATCGAGCCCTGCCTTGGGCTCCACATCCAGTGTGGAATCTGCTTCAGATTCTCTCTCTCCCTGTCCCTCTGCCTCACCCTCCACTTGTGCACTTGTGCTCTCTCTCTCTCAAATAAATAAAATCTTAAAAAAGAGATGTTAGACACATCATTTCTCTTTCTTGACGCGTGTCTCAGGTGTTTCCCACATCTTTCCAAACCTCAGCTGTAAATCTAAGTATTAATGACAAGATTCTCCACTAAAGATTTTGAACAAATAATTAATAATGCATTCACTTTACTGTAAAACCGTTTCAAAGGAGACCTTGGATTTTAAAGGCTAATGGTTTGAGTGAACTGATAGATTTTCATCCTGAAAAAAAGTAAGCTTATTGGCTTTTGCAGATTCTATTTTCACTCAAGTGTACCACCTCACTAAAAATAAATACAACATTAATCAGATACATTTTAGTTCTCAAATAACTCATGCTTCTTCTGTGTTTCATCATAAGCCTTAAATAGGTTAATTTCTTGAACTACTTATATGCTTAACATTAATAAAATAAAATTTATAAAGAAAGAAAAAAACCCAAAAGACTCTTGGATGAGAATATGTAAGGCCTTTTTGCTATAGACCTTTGAGGTACTGTCAGCAAAAAGTTTCTTAAAAAATTAATAATGCCATCTCCCTATTTTCGTCCCAATGAAAATACTTAGAGAAAGAACTATAGGAGACTAGGCTCTTTCTATTTCAAAAATTTGTCATTTTTAAAATTAACATATATTATTTGTTTCAGGGGTACAGGTCTGTGAATCATCAGTCTTACACAATTCACAGCACTCACCATAGCACATACCCTCCCCAGTGCCTATCACCCAGCCACCCTACCCTTCTCCCCACCAACTCCCTGCCCTGCCTCCAGCCCCCATCAGTTTGTTTCCTGTGATTAAGAGTCTTTTATGGTTTGTCTCCTTCCCTGGTGCTATCTTGTTTCATTTTTCCCTCCCTTCCCCCCCACGAACCCCTGCCCTGCCTCTCAGATTCTTCATATCAGTGAGATCATATGATAATTGTCTTTCTCTGATTAACTTATTTTGCTTAGCGTAATACTCTCTAGTTCCATCCACATGATTGCAAATGGCAAGATTTTTTCTAGATGGCTGCATAGTATTCTACTGTATTTTTTAGTTTTTTAAAAGCATGTTTACCCTCACTATTTCTGCCTGAATTTTTTTTAATTTACCTTGTTATTCTTTTTTTTTTTTTAAGATTTTATTTATTTATTTTACAGAGAGAGAGGAAACACAAGCAGGGGGAGTGGGAGAGGGAGAAACAGGCTTCCTGCCATGCAGTTAGTCCGATCCCAGGATCCTGGGATCATGACCTGAGCCAAAGGCAGACGCATAACAACTGAGCCACCCATGTACCACTCAGCCTGAATTTGAATATGCTAGAATTCTGTGAGGAATCATACAGAAAGAACCATTCGTATCCTAATTTAAAACAAGAAATGAAAGAATATGCGTATGTATAAATATACACAGGCCCTATAACCAAATATATGTATGTATTTCACTTTGTCTCTGACTTCTGTTATTATTTCTTTGCCTTAATAAACGATGTTTGTGGGTGCCTGGGTGGCTCAGTGGGTTAAAGCCTCTGCCTTTGGCTCAGGTCATGATCCCAGGGTACTGGGATCGAGCCCCGCATGGGGCTCTCTGCTCAGCAGGGAGCCTGCTTCTCCCTCTCTCTCTGCCTCCCTCTCTGCCTGCTTGTGATCTCTGTCTGTCAAATAAATAAATAAAATCTTTAAAAAAAATAAATGATATTTGTGTAATGTCAATTAATAGGAATCTTTATCCATAGATACTAGATATTTAATCTTTATAAGCTTAGTTTTCTCCTGGGAGTAATAATAGTATCTGCTGTATTTGATCTTTTGAGGATCAAATGGATAATAGATGTGGCACATTTTGTACAAAGCCTGAGTTATACAAACTCTTAATGATCCTTTCCTATTATTGCTGCTGTTTTGTATCAGAAATAGTACAATAGTTTCCAGAAAACAAATTCTGTGACTGAGGTGTTTGGAAGTTATTCACTTTAAATGAGTTGTTATTATCCAGTCGCTGTGTCACCCAGTCATTTTTTTGTTCTGTGTTGTGACAGTAGATGGGTGAATTAGGCACATGTGACCGGCCCTCTTTAGTTGTAACCTCTACTTGCCATCACTTTTATAGCAGCTACAGCAAACATGTCCAAGTACAGAACATTCCATTAAGAGCCATACAGATTGCCTAGCTTCCTACGATGTTTTTGTATGAATAATAAAAAGTCTAGAGGTGAAATTAGTTGGAGTGTCCATGACTCAGCCTCTTTTTCCGGAGAGTGACTCATTACACAATTATAGATGGATTCCTGACTTTATGCTATATACCACACTAAGTGCTTGAGATACACACATGGATTTGCTGGGTCACTGACCCGGAGCAGCCCACGGACTCTGCAGGATACAGCATTTATTAACAACAATATGGGTTTACATGCGGCCAGTACTCTATTAATGTTATCTCTACCTATCAAGGAAACGATTAAATATGCAATAATGTGGGCTGGCTAGATAACCTAACTCTATGATTTGGGACACACACACATACTTCTGGTTTTATATTGATAGGTGTTAGCGTAATTACATCACTACTGTTTCATTCCTTTTTGTGCTGTTTTAGTGTTAAGTAAGACTTCATTCTTGTTCCATGTCGCATAGATCATACTCTCCACAAATAGGTTGGTTGTCTGATAAATACCTTTCTTTGATTGTCCTGCTGGAAACTAAAACTTAATGTGTCTAAAAAAGCCCCATCACCCTCTATTCTTGCTCAGCAGCCTCCTCCTCTTTCAGCCTTACCCCCGTTTCCAAGAGTGACACCATCTTTCTGGGAGTTGGTCTCAGAATTCTTTTGGCTCCTTTTCTCTGCTCTGTGCCTTTCACGTTCGACAAATCCCCAAGTCCCATAGCTTATAGACAACACTATGGACTGAATTGCATCCCCTCAAAACTCATATATTGAAGCCCTAACCCCAGAGTGGTTGTATTTAAGACATATGGCTATTAGGAGGTAGATAATGTTAAATAAAGTCATCAAAGTGGGGCCTTCATTTGACAGTGGCCATATAAGGGCACAGTGAGAAGTGGCTATATATATATACAAGCCAGGAGGAGGGTTCTTACCAGAATCAGACCAAGCCAGCACCCTGATCTCAGACTTCCAGTCCCCAGAACTTGAGAAGATGCATTCCTATTAAGTCACCCTATCAATGGCATTTTGTTAGGTAGCCCGAGCTAAGATGCTTGCCTATGCAGAAGCTGAGTATCCTTACCCCTCTGCATCAACACTGTCTACCTGAGTTGAGTCTTCATTATCATTCACTTGGACTTCTGTAGGAGACACCTAAAGGGTTGATTCTTCTTTAATCTCTTCTCATCTTTGATCCAATCTACATGGTGTTGCCAGATCCCATTACTTAATTATGCCATTCTTGAATTTAAAACCTTCAGTAGTTCACTTTAGCATACAAAATTAAATATATTTAATTATGTAGCCTCCTCAGCTTATCATTCAAGGTTATTACCCTAATACAGACCCAACCTAGCCTTTCACCCAATTAGCGTTTTTCTTGTGTGTTATATTCCAGTTAGGTAGGACTGCAGGTATTTGTACAGATGGCCCCTGGGGTTAGCTTCTTTCATCACTTTGTTTCCACTGAGTCCATCATCTGTGTTGGTGTCCTCCCCATTCCATCTCCACTTATCAAAATCCTTTACCCTCTTCAAGGCCCAAGTCAAACCCATATCTTCTGTGAGTCTTTATCTACATAATGGGATTTCATAGTGGTTTTTTTGTTTTGTTTTGTTTTTCGTTTTTCCCTTCTTTGATCTCCTCTAGCTCTTTGCTGGTATTTCTCTGTGACAGCAGGCATATTCTGCTTTGTATCATAGCCTTTGTCTTTTGGCTTTTCATAACCACTTCATCCCAACACAGTCTAACTAAGCTCTTTGATGGCAGAGACCTTTGGATCCCTGAAATAGTAAACAAGGCTACTAAAAAAAAGAGAGAGAGAGAGAGAGAACCCACAGAACTGTTCTATATTTAAAAAAAAATAAAGATTGGGGTGCCTGGGTGGCTCAGTGGGTTAAAGCCTCTGCTTTCGGCTCAGGTCATGATCCCAGGATCCTGGGATGGAGCCCCACATCAGGCTCTCTGCTCAGCAGGGAGCCTGCTTCCTCCTCTCTCTCTCTGCCTGCTTCTCTGCCTACTTGTGATCTCTGTCAAGTGGATGAATGAAATCTTGGAAAAAAAAAAAAGATTATAAACAATTAAAAAGCACTTCAGTTATTTTTTAATAGAATTGATTTTTAATTGGCCTTGCAACTGCAATATTCCCTACATTTGTATCTGTCAATTGAAACTCAAGCATTAATTTTTCTATTGCTCAAACAGCAACAGTTTCTGTAAATTGAGGTTCATGGGTAACTTTAAGAAGGGAAAAATGCAGCAAGGGTGAAAGGTGTTTTTTCAATTGACAATGACGTTGATATCCTAATAGCTAAAATATGCTATTTTCAACTTTTATTTCACGTGAGGTGGAAACAAGCATACTTCAACTTGACATAGAGTTTATAATCTGATCTCATCATCACAATATGATTTATAATATGGAAGCATGAGACCATTTCTTATTGGAAAAGGGGGGGGAAGCTTTAGCTGTTAACTCTCAGAGATTATTTTCTGACATTTCCCCTACCTTTTTGTTATAGGGCAAAAAGATGGAGAAATGCTGCTTTTATATGCTGATAAGTTAAACTGCCTGCAAGCAAATGCTGACTCCTATTGAACAGAATTTCATTTGAGTTCTGCTTAGGGCATTGTTTAGCAGAATACTACACAAAGAGTCTTGACCTGTGTGTTTGAAATGGCAGATGTTCGCAGTGAAGACTGAGCTTTAGGGCAACATAAATCTTCACTATTCTGTGCCTATTTGCTCAATAACTGGGTTGAATGGGGGGAAAAAAGAGAGAGTTATTTACACAGCAGCTGCTCCTGCTGCAAATGGACACATTCCCCTTAAGATAAGAAATGTAAGCAAACAAAAAAAATTCCTAAGAGCCCAAGCAAGTGTAAGTCCACCAGGTCAAAAAGGATCACCTCTTGTTCCTCAGAACTTTGTTTCCATGAAATATTTTTGGTGCAAGTCAGATGGGACAAGAATAGGATTTTTTTTTTTAATTTCTGCCAAAAGGGGGATTTTTTCAGCCATTCCTTTAAATTTAGCAAAGCATCAGAAAAGCACAACACTAGGCACCTTCATTCACTTGACAAATATTTATATTCTTCTGTGTGCTCAACCCCTTGCTAAGTGTACGGATTCAACTAGAAGTTTCACATAGCTAAGATAGCATTGATATTTTATTTTTTAATTTATTTTTATTTATTTATTTTTAGCATTGATATTTTAAATAAAGTTTGTATTTGGCTCAGGCTATATTGAAAAGAAAATAAACTAGAATTTTTGGGAGGCAGGGCTGGCTTGTGGGGGGAGGACAGTGGTTGGCAGCAAGTCAGAAATTCTCTCCACGTATGGAACAAATGCATAAAGCAGCCTAGTTTCTGTATCACAAAGCCTGACTTTTGAAGTGCTCTGTATCATTTTGCTTTTACTATGAAAGTATGTATATATTTGAAAGTGCATGTAGAAAAGATAAAATCCAACCTATTTAAAAGATTATGAAAGATATCAGGATATTGATCTAGTCTGTTAAAGAGGCTTTAGCAAGAAGTAGCTCAGTGGCCAAATGGTAAATTGAGGCTTTGAGCCGCACACAAACAATTGTGCAGGTGTAGGAAGTCTTTGCTGGGCTCCAGGTAACTAGGGAACCACATTTTCTTAGGGAACGGTGACTGGTAATCAACATGGTTAAAATGTACGTATACACTGTGCCCTCTATTTGCTCTTTTGTCTTTCATTTCTAGTGTTCATATGTACTATTTTAGCTTCCTCTTGCACACACAGGAGGACACTCACACATGCACACATACATATACAGCACACACAGCCCCACTTCCAGTCACTCAGTGTGGTAAAACTCTTGTTCCTGCTCTCCCCATATTTTTCTTCCCAATTTAGGAAATTTTTTCTTCCTCTCCTTTCCCTCCTCTCTCCTTTACTAGTCTTTTTTCTTCGTTTAATCTCTCCTGCTTTCTTTTTTCTTTAAATTTGTGGGGCAAAAATGAAACAAAACAAAACAAAAAGAACTATGCTTAAAAGTGAGTGTCCCAAATTTTCTCAAGTTTATGGCATTCTGAGTATCCTGGTAATTGTTTTCATGGTGCTCTGTAGACCAAAAGAAATGCTTTGCAGCTCCATTTAATTAGTAAAACAAGTATGTATGCACTAACAACTTAGTGACCTTTTAAAAAGAAATACACGAAAATTGAAAGAAAAATCTTTTTCCTTCATAGTTAGAAACCCACAATTACTTACTAAATGGTATGTGTGTGTTTCCTTCCTGGGTACAACCCAGCCCTCAAACCTGGGAGTCGGACTGGATGTTGTCATCCTCATTTTTTACTCCACATTGGTTTTCATGCAGTATTTGCTTTTATATTACAAACATGATAAAAAGAATCCAGCTTTGCCAAGTTATCACATCATTGAAACGAATGTAGCATAATCTGATACTAGACACTGGTACCAAAACCGTGGGTTACTTCAAGTGAATCGTTTGTGTTGTGCCTGATGGATGTTGCTGTGTTTCTTCATGTGTTTAAAGTATTTTATTGTTCTGTGAATTTCCAGTGGTGTCCTGGGGTGCCATGCATGGCACACAGTCTAGGAGCTGGTGGCTTTATAGAAAAAGAATAATATTTGTATCAAAGTAAAATAAAGTCAGGTGCTTGAAGTGGAAGTAGATATATTAAAATCATTAACCTCGAAAATCCATCAACATGTTCCCATATTCTTTTTTTTCATCTTCACAAGTGTATCCACCTATCATTTCTTTCTTGTATAATAAAGTTCACTTTTTTAAGCATATACCCTTAAGATTAAAAAGCAGAAATTTCACTTCCAATCCAATTTTTTGATTTACTGGTTTACTAGTATTTCCTTTTTAATTTCTTTTAATAAAAACTCTACATTTAAGGTGGGTAACATGATGCTCAGATATATAGAGTGAATATGATTATGATAAACAAGCTAATTAACATAACTCATGGAGTATATGAGTATTATTTTAGACTAGTCTTTTCATTAAATACTTACTATTTACAGTCAATTTAGTTTTTGAATTTAACCTGGAAGTCTAATAATGAACCATTTTTAACAGTGTCATATGGAACATATTCTAACTCACAAACACACTTTTGAAAATTAACTTTTTAAATTTTTATTGGAGATTTAGCCATAGACACTCCCTGCAGCAAATCAAGAATTTTACTCTGTGTCATTTCAGTTATTTTCTTTACTAACTGTCCGAAAGACGGGGTAACTTTTGGCACAGAAGTTTTAGGTTTGCTTTTGTCCTTGGTGGACCGTCTTTGTATTTCCATTGGACAGTGTGCTTCTCGGTATAATTTAGTGGCAAGGCTTAAGTGTAAGAAAGCAGTGGGAAGATGGATAGATTGTCACTGGAATTGTCTTATTTGACTTTTGTTGCCTTTAAACAGATTGTTGATCCTGGACTAAAAATCTACATCCTGGTAGACCAGATTAATGATCCAAATGCAGTAGTTGTTACTATTTTCAATTAAACATCTTTCAAGAGAAATGGTAGTACACTGAGTACAGAAATTTGTTTAAAAAATATTTTCTGTTGATGTTTTAGAAGACAAGAACAAGCATTGTTCTGCTTTATATAAAAACTGCTGAAGATAAAAATAGGACCTAATCTGGGCATTTAAAAGGTCTTGTTAGATGAGAGCTAGAAAATAATTTAAAGTTTTATAACTATGTAAACTCCCATTGTTGTAAATATTTGTGGTGTCAACCAGCACATTTTTTTTTCTTTAATAAAATAAAAGATTGAATCATTCAATTGATTTAATTTACAAGATATTTTTCTGTTTATCTTTCAGACTTTATTGATCTGATCCAAGGTATCTTGGGACTGCTGGCTGGAATTAAGGTTAGTGATACTTTTATATTGATGATGAATAGCTGTGAAATAAAATAGAAGCATCTTGGGCCTTTGGACAGCTGGGTCAAATAACTCCTGCAGAGTGTGGTATAGAAAGCTGAATCTTGGGACGCCTGGGTGGCTCAGTTGGTTGAGCGGCTGCCTTCGGCTCAGGTCATGGTCCCAGTGTCCTGGGATCAAGTCCCGCATCGGGCTCCTTGCTCGGCAGGGAGCCTGCTTCTCCCTCTGCCTCTGCCTGCCACTCTGTCTGCCTGTGCTCGCTCGCTCTCTCTCTGACAAATAAATAAATAAAATCTTTAAAAAAAAAAAAAAAAAAAGAAAGCTGAATCTTAGTGAGAAATGGATACATTTCCGACTGGGGCACTTAACACACACGTTTTCCTGAGCAGCATTTGCTTTCCTAGTTCCTATAATTTCTTTGTCAACTATTGTTTAATTTCTTTTACCTGTCTTACTAGCTGAATTTTGATCAAATGAAATGATCCAGTTCTAACATATTCAGTTAATAAATACACATATCCAAAGAATGACTTCTTTGGAAGGCTGGCTAGCATTTTAAAGAATGGTCAGCTTCCTGGGGCCCCTGGGTAGTGCAGTTGGTTAGATGTCAAGCTTCTGGTTTCAGCTCAGGTCTTGATCTCTGGGTCTTGAGGTCAAGCCCTGAGTCAGGTTCCATCCTCAGCAGGGAGTCCACTTGAGCTTCTCTCTCTCCCTGTCCCTCTGTCCCTCCCCACCCTCTCTAAAATAATAAACAAATCTTTTTAAAAAAATAAGAAGAAGAATGGTGAGCTTCCTTAATTTGAAGGGAAACACTTGAAGCCCACGATTTGGTAGCCATGTTTCCTAGGGATGGTGGAGCTGAAACATTGCTTACCAGTTGTAAATTTCAATTAATTGGCGAAAATGCTAAGATGTCATCCCTTTTGTTCTACTTTCTTGTTAGTGGGTTTCATGGGAGACTCAAAACCAGCTTAACTGAGTTTAGAGTAGTAACAGAACATTAGAGGGCACTCACATCAAAGGGCTTGAGATTTCATTTATCCCCTCTGTGTCTAGAACATGTATTCAGATTTTAAAACAAAAGAAAAAGCTAATTCATGAATAAAATGAGGGCTTTTGTTGCTCATGTAAAAACAAAATGCCGGGTATTACTAAATTTTTTGTATAGGGCTTTGATTAATAATTAACATAAAGAAGAACATTGACTTTTCATGTATGCTTACATTAATCAGGAGTTTAGCCTTCAAATCCCACCCCCAATGCACACGTGTGCGCTACTGTTTTTTTCCTCTTTTTCGTTTTGCCTGGCTTTTTTCATATCCACTACTCAGCACATTCTGTGTAAACTTACACATATTTAAACATGGAATTTCTTGTAAGACACTGAACTTTTTGCTACTCCTCTTTCCCTACTAGTGCCTGTCCCTCTGTCAAGCAGTAATGACAAGTAGGATGAGATTTTTGGCGAAGTATAAATCTTTGAATCAGGAATATTTTCATGCACAAGATTAACTTTGAACTGTTACTTTTTCCCTTTACTTAAAAGTAAATCATTTTGTCCCTCTTCCTTTATGGATTTTGTTTTATGGTTGGTATGGTCAACATGGCAACTTGAAATCTTATCTCATTTTGGCCACTTTTCAGAAGGAAGAAAAAAATAAAAAGAAACACGTAAAAAGAAAAGAAATAAAAGATTTTGTTAAATTAAAAAAAAAACTATTAAGAGGAACAGACAAAAACTTTTCTTGATCTGATCTACTAACCAACATCCGTGTGGAGAGTTACTTTCATGGGACAATGAACATAATTTAAGTGTGTTCGGTTTGGTTGTGAAGTCAGAATGACTTACATGTTCCAAAATAAATGTATCAATACATAAAATGTATGTGAGAATGGAAATGTATTTAAACCTCTCTTATTGCTAGGCTACCATGTGTATATGTGTTGTTCAGCATAATTGATGTTGTTTTCCTTTTCAACTGAGAATAAATTAAATTTGATATAGTTTTCTAAATCATATTTTCAGAAAGTAGCTCGATATAGCAAAGCTTTTTAAAAAATGTATGAATTCAACAGAAATAGCCAGAATCTCAACATAGAATAAAATATATAATGAAAATTACCATTCTTTTCTAAACTAGAGCTAAACTAGTTCTTTTGCTTCAGGAAAAAAAAAAAAAAGGTTTCCCTCGTAGAAAAGCTGCTTCTTAATGTCAGCTGAGCAAAAGAACTAGTCATGCTAGATAAAAGCAAGCTTTAGAGAGGGATATATAAAATGGGATGTCAGAAATGTCCTTGCACTTTGGTAGAGCAAAGGAAACCAACAAAATGAAAAGGCAACCTACTTGAATGGCAAAAAATATTTACAAACCATATATTTGATAAGGAATCCAAAATATGTAAATAACTCAGACAACTCAATAGCAAAAGCACAATCTGCTTAAAAAATGGATAGAAGGGGGCACCTGGGTGGCTCAGTGGGTTAAAGCCTTTGCCTTTGGCTTAGGTCATGATCCCAGGGTCTTGGGATCGAGTCCCGCATTGGGCTCTCTGCTCAGTGGGGAGCCTGCTTCCCCCTCTCTCTCTGTCTGCCTCTCTGCCTACTTGTGATCTTTGTCTGTCAAATAAATAAATAACATCTTAAAAAAAATGGATAGAAGACTAAATAAGAAGTTTTTTCAAAGAAGACATATCTATGGCCTATAGACACGTGAAAAGATGCTCAACATCACTAATCATCAGAAAAATGCAAATCAAAACCACAGTAAGATACCACCTCATGCCTGTTAGCATGGCCAGTATCTAAAAGGTAAATAAGTAAATAACAAGTGTTGGTAAGGCTGTGTAGAAAAGGAAACCCTTGTGCACTGTTGGTGGGAGTGTAAATTGGTGCAGCCACTATGGAAAAGAGTTAAACGGAACAGTTAACGGTTCTTCAAAAAGTTAAAAATGGAACTACCATATAATCCAGCAATTGCACTTTAGGGTATTTATCTGAGGAAAATGAAAACACTAACTCAAAAAGATATGTGAACTCTTGTGTTCATTGAGGCATTATTTAGACATGCCAAGATATGGAAGCAATCTCAGTGTTCATTGATGGATGAATAGATAAAGAAGATATGGTGTGTTTGTGTGTGTGTGTGTGTGTGTGTGTGTGTATACAAAACAGAATATTATTTAGCCATAGAAAAGAATGAAATCTTGCCACTTGTGACAATATGGATGAAACTTGAGGGCATTATGCTAAGTGAAAATAACTCAGAGAAAGACAAATATCATCTGATCTCACTTATATATGAAATCTAAAAAAAAGAAAAGAAAAAGAAAAAAAAAAAAGAAACAACCAAAGTTTGTAGATACAGAGATCAGGTTGGTGGCTGCCAAGGCAGAGACATGGGGGGTGTGAATGAAATGGGTGAGGGGAGGCAAAAGGTACAAACTTTCAGTACTTAAATAAATAAGTCATGAGGAGGTAATATACAACATAGTAATAACTGTAGTTAATAATACCGTATTGCATATTTGAAAGTTGCAGAGGCAGTAGATCTTATAAGTTCTCATCAGAAGAAAAGAAATTTTATAACTATGTAGGGTGACAGATTTTACTAGACTTTCAGTGGTGATCATTTTGTAATCTCTACAAATATTGAATCAAGTTACATATCTGAAAGTAATGTAATGCTGTATGTCAATTATACCTCAATAAAAATTTTTTAAAAAGTAGAGGGACGCCTGGGTGGCTCAGTTGGTTAAGCGGCTGCCTTCGGCTCAGGTCATGATCCCAGCGTCCTGGGATCCAGTCCCACATCCGGCTCCTTGCTCAGCAGGGAGCCTGCTTCTCCCTCTGCTTCTGCCTGCCACTCTGCCTGCCTGTGCTCGCTCGCTCTCTCTCCCTCTCTCTCTGACAAATAAATAAATTAAAAAATATATATATATATTGGGGCGCCTGGGTGGCTCAGTGGGTTAAAGCCTCTGCCTTCGGCTCAGGTCATGATCCCGGGGTCCTGAGATCGAGCCCCACATCGGGCTCTCTGCTCAGCAAGGAGCCTGCTTCCTCCTCTCTCTCTCTGCCTGCCTCTCTGCCTACTTGTGATTTCTGTCTGTCAAATAAATAAAATCTTTAAAAAAAAATTTTTTTTAAAGTAATGTCCTTGCAATATTCTATCAAGTTCTGAGATGTTTTCTCTCATTAAACCATGTAAAATTTAAAAAAATGCCATAGTTAATTTGGCAGATATTTTTTCTTTCTTCCTGTCAAATGAAATATGTCTTAAAATGAATTGTAGCTTAGGTTCTATGAAATACAGTATTACTGAATTTAGATTAGGGAAAAAAAATAAATTTCTTGAAGGTATTATATTACAAAAGGGAATCAGAGTGAAGTTCAGAAATAGAAAGTCAGATTTGATACTGATGTTTAAAAACATCTTGCACCACACTTTTTACCTACAAAAAAGTATGTATTGATTTTTCCAATTTATTTTTTTCTCTTTATTATTAATACTGCTACCAGTATTTTGGTATATTTCCCTCCACTTTTTGTCTTACTCTGTTTTCACAAAATTGAAGTTAAACTTTATATTCTATGTCTACTGGTTACTTGAAAATGTGATTTTTAATGACTATGTGATATTTTATCCTGTAGATAGGCTACAATTTTTTTCATTGTCTTACCTATTTTTGGACATTCAGCCTGTTTCTAGTATCTCATTGTTTTAATCTGGACCTGGACCTTCCTTCTAATTCTAGTCTACGACCTCTGCCTCGAATTCTGATGTTCTTTATATGTTTCCATACTGCTGAGCTGTTAGCCATTAAATTCTTTGTTGTCAGTATCTTATCTATAAAGTGGGAACCACAAGAACCTATATATCACTTAAAGATTAAATGAGGTAATGCATAGTTATGAATCTTAAATAGAGAGAATTCCAAATCACTTTTTTTTTAATTTTTTATAAACATATAATGTATTTTTATCCCCAGGGGTAAATGTCTGTGAATCGCCAGGTTTACACACTTCACAGCACTAACCATAGCACATACCCTCCCCAATGTCCATTACCCCACCCCCCTCTCTCGACCCCCTTCCCCCAGCAACCCTCAGTTTGTTTTGTGAGATTAAGAGTCACTTATGGTTTGTCTCCCTCCCGATCCCATCTTGTTTTTTTTCTTCTTTTCCTACCCCCCAAACCCCCCATGTTGCATCTCCACTTCCTCATATCAGGGAGATCATATGATAGTTGTCTTTCTCCGATTGACTTATTTCACTAAGCATGATACCCTCTAGTTCCATCCACGTCGTCGCAAATGGCAAGATTTCATTTCTTTTGATGGCTGCATAGTATTCCATTGTGTATATATACCACATCTTCTTTATCCATTCATCTGTTGATGAACATCTAGGTTCTTTCCATAGTTTGGCTATTGTAGACATTGCTGCTATAAACATTCGGGTGCACGTGCCCCTTCGAATCACTACGTTTGTATCTTTAGGGTAAATACCCAGTAGTGCAATTGCTGGGTCATAGGGTAGTTCTATTTTCAACTTTTTGAGGAATCTCCATGCTGTTTTCCAGAGCGGTTGCACCAGCTTGCATTCCCACCAACAATGTAGGAGGGTTCCCCTTTCTCCACATCCTCGCCAGCATCTGTCATTTCCTGACTTGTTAATTTTAGCCATTCTGACTGGTGTGAGGTGATATCTCATTGTGGTTTTGATTTGTATTTCCCTGATGCCCAGTGATGTGGAGCACTTTTTCATGTGTCTGTTGGCCATCTGGATGTCTTCTTTGCAGAAATGTCTGTTTGTGTCCTCTGCCCATTTCTTGATTGGGTTGTTTGTTCTTTGGGTGTTGAGTTTGATAAGTTCTTTATAGATTTTGGACACTAGCCCTTTATCTGATACGTCATTTGCAAATATCTTCTCCCATTCTGTCAGTTGTCTTTTGGTTTTGTTAACTGTTTCCTTTGCTGTGCAAAAGCTTTTCATCTTGATGAAATCCCAATAGTTCATTTTTGCCCTTGCTTCCCTTGCCTTTGGCGATGTTCCTAGGAAGATGTTGCTGCGGCTGAGGTCGAAGAGGTTGCTGCCTGCGTTCTCCTCAAGGAATTTGATGGATTCCTTTCTCACATTGAGGTCCTCATCCACTTTGAATCTATTTTCGTGTGTGGTGTAAGGAAATGGTCCAATTTCATTTTTCTGCAAGTGGCTGTCCCAATTTTCCCAACACCATTTGTTGAAGAGGCTGTCTTTTTTCCATTGGACATTCTTTCCTGCTTTATCGAAGATTAGTTGACCATAGAGTTGAGGGTCTATTTCTGGGCTCTCTATTCTGTTCCATTGATCTATGTGTCTGTTTTTGTGCCAGTACCATACTGTCTTGATGGTGACAGCTTTGGAATAGAGCTTGAAGTCCGGAATCGTGATGCCACCAACTTTGGCTTTCTTTTTCAATATTCCTTTGGCTATTCGAGGTCTTTTCTGGTTCCATATAAATTTTAGGATTATTTGTTCCATTTCTTTGAAAAAAATGGGTGCGATTTTGATAAGCATTGCATGATTGATAGTGTATTTTTTGTTCAAGATACTATTAACAAACTAAGTGACATATTGCACAATTGAGCAGACTTTCACTTAAGACAAATAGTGTAGAAAAATGTGAATAATATAATTGGAGTGGGGAGAGAGGGTACTCTTATGTCTTCTGAGTAAGCTTTGTACTTTGAGTTTTGCAGAGTCAAGACCAACTGGTCTTTGTGCAGCTACATCATCAACCTTCAGTACCACCTCAGGGAGAAACCATATTTTCCTTCTCACTTGCTTTACTTTGTTTCACACATTCCTCATAGCATTTGCTCAGACTTCTTTATGTTATGATTAGTTCTGGACATTTCTTATCTCTCCTGCTAAGTCATAGCAGCTGGGGTCTTTGCCATTTTGTCTCATATCCTAGTCAGGCCTTGTAGGTGTGGACATCCAAGAAACGCTTTATTTATGAATTATAAAGACTAGAAGCCACAATGAACAAATTTTTTACATATCTATAAACTAAAAATATACAGCTAAATATATATGTGTATGTTTATATGTGTATGTGTATATATATGTTCTAATAATTATTAATCACTGTATTTTCTTCCCTGGTGATAAAACAATTTGAGCAAAAAAGCAAGAACTTAGAACAAATCACCCAAAAGACAGTTGAAACAATAATAATCATTAGGTTTAATTTGAGGAATTTAAAAAAGTAAAGGTATGAGAGAGGTCATTATTTTGTCATTCTGCTTTATTCTTCCTTATTAGCATAATATAAAAATAGAATAAATACAGTTATGGATGAAGACTTACACAGAATACTAATTATTGGAATGACATGTGACAAAGTGACTTTGAGATTCCAGAAAGTTTGTAAAATGCCTAATTATTTGCTTACCACTTTAAGGAGAGATACAAAACTGCTAGAATCACATTTCAAACTGGAAAAACCAGTTGGTTCTAGGGAGAATTTGCTCTCTCCCATTCAGCTTTCCAAACTCTGAAGCATCATAAATACTTATTTCTTCCTTTTTATAAAAAAAGTAAACCTTGGGACCTCTGGGTGGCTCAGTTGGTTAAGCGGCTGCCTTTGGCTCAGGTCATGATCCTAGTGTCCTGGGATCAAGTCGTCCTGGGATCAAGTCCTGTATCGGGCTCCTTGCTCGGCAGGGAGCCTGCTTCTCCCTCTGCCTCTGCCTGCCACTCTGTCTGCCTGTGCTCGCTCTCTCTCTCTCCCTCTCTCTCTGACAAATAAATAAATAAAATCTTTAAAAAAAAAAAAAAGTAATCCTTCCCCGTTACAAATGTTGAAATCATAAAACAAGCTTGTGACATGATTTGGAATGGGAGAAAGGGGGCTGGCTGAAGGGGTGACAGGAGTAGTGGAGGAAAAATTTGACCTTCTTTTCTTCTAGGTTCTTTGGCTAGCCTAATAATTAAATTGACATAAGACAGACTAACAAGAGAAAAACAAATTCAGTTTTGTACGGGATCTCATAAAAATGTGAGACTCAGAGAAGTTACCAAAGCAGGCAGCTTTTATGCCTTTCAGACAAAGAAACAATAAATTTGTGAAAAATTGACAAGATAAAGAAGTTTGGGCTTAGGGGTAGTAAATTAAGTGAGGAAGTAACAAGGTTTGTTTATATAGTCTTCTGGACTCTGAATTCCCTCTCTCTGGTGATAAGGATGTCTCTTTACCTCCTGGTACAAGGAGAGTACCTTTCATAAAGGAGATTTATTTACTGCTTTCAGGAGGACAAAGGAGGATCAGAGTGAATTTCTTGCACTTGCTGTTCCTTAAGTAACATACATTTAAAATAATCAATATGCCAAAGTGACATATTTTAGGGTAGACTGCCCAGAACCTAATCAGAGGAGTACTTGTTATCACTTCTCAATCTCCTCATACCATCTAGTGAAATACCTTAGGAAAATGTTTCCAGAATTGCTCCTTTATTTTGACAGAGTCTTGACATACTGAGGAAATAGGCTTGTTGATGCCACAGAAGACAAACAAAAAACACAACTTGCTGGAACTCTATCAAGTAACTGCTAACAAGACTATTTTTTCCATGTTAAAAAAAAAATCTAGCTGAGCCTTTTTTTTCTTAACTAAATGTTTATAGTATCATATGGCTACAAAAGACACTCCCTTGGCTGTATTTTCATCTAAACTCCTTGCTTCTGAAATCAATCCTGTGGATTTAATTCACCAATCCGCTAATTTTTATTCTTTTCCTGAATTCATGGGGAAGAAAGAATGCTGTTCCCAAGAATAGCACAGCTGATGTTTTTGCAGATTATTTATATCATTAAAGAGTACCGTGACTTTAATTTAGGCCTATATCTTATTAGGAAAGCTTGGAGGGTTTAAAGACATACAAAGTACATTTTCTTCTTATGTAAGCAGTCCATTCATTTAGAAATCCTTTATTTCTTTTATAGCCTATTTATTGCAAAGTAATAACTTTGTATTATTGAAAGGGGATATATTTTCTTCTTTCTTAGCTTCTAACCCATAGTTATTTACTTTCATTAGTTATTCATCTAAGAGTAAAAAATCATCAGTTGCTTTGCAGAAAAAGGATTGTAACATGTATACAAGTTAGGTAGCTACATAGATAGGTATACTAGTGTTGGATAGTTTTGCTAATGAGCAATAGAAAGGCTTTGCTTTTGGTCATACTTAATGGGCCATTCCTGTTAAAAAAGGTAGAATTATCTGTCTTTTCTGAACCAATTCTCTACAGTTATTAACAATATAAAAATGTTAGTTTTTTGGGGCACCTGGGTAGCTCAGTGAGTAAAGCCTCTGCCTTCGGCTCAGGTCCTGGTCTCAGGGTCCTGGGATTGAGCCCCAGCATCGGGCTCTCTGCTCAGCAGGGAGCCTGCTTCTCCCTCTCTCTGCCCGCCTCTCTGTCTACTTGTGATCTCTCTCTGTCAAATAAATAAATAAAATCTTAAAAAAAAAATGTTAGTTTTTTATAGACTTGGTTTCGTTCCAATATTATTCAATGTCTTGTGACCATGAACTTAGGTTTTTTCAGAGTCTTTGCTTTGTTTACTTTTCTTTCCATGATTTTAATCTAATTAGTAAGGAGCTGAATAAAAACAAAACAGTTATTATACACATACTTCTATGTCTATATTTCTGTACCCATCCATGTCTCTCTCTTTCTCTCTTCCCTCCACTACTGTCTTATAGTAAGAGATGTATGTCTGTCACATAAAGTTTATAGTTCTAAAGTAGATCAAGCACATTAGCTAGTTTTTAGACTATAAATAGATATTTAAAACTTTAGATACTATCATCTTCATTTTATGCGTAGAGAAACTTAAGTCACAAACTTGACACAATCATTATAAAAAATTATTTCTGTATAAAATTATTTCTGTATTAAAAATATAGAGAAGCCTAGCAAGGTT